>JBBPBX010017342.1:25616-46978 GCA_038048925.1 Garcialebias charrua
CAGTTGGCTGATGACAGCCGAAACCAGCTGCTCACATGATCAAGGAGGACCATCAGCCTGATGATTGACAATTAGTAAAGTTCTCTATCTAAGGAATCCAGCAGACAAGTTGAATCTTCACTTTGTTGCAGTCTCCCATCCTGAGCAAGCACAATGACGACAGTGGAAAGGAAAAACTCCCTTTTAACAGGAAGAAACCTCCAGCAGAACCAGGATCAGGACAAGCGGACATCTGCTTTGACCGACTGGTTGAGAGGACAGAAAGGAGAAACGAACACAGAATGACAGGTCCAGGTGAACCTGAAAGACAAAAACACAAGTTAAGGATAGAAAAAATAATTACAAATACAAAACTTGTTGAGCAGAGTAAGTAAAGACAGTAGCAGAGTAAAGAAATGTGGTCAGTTTGTCCTCCAGCAGTCTAAGCCTATAGCAGCATAACTAAAGGACAGCTCAGGAAACCCAAGCCGACCCTAACTATAGGATTTATCAAAAGGAAAGTTTTAAGCCCAGTTTTAAAACTGGACCATACGTCAGCTTCATGGACAGAGATTGGAAGTTGGTTCCACAAGAGAGGAGCCTGAGAACAGAGAGCTCTGCCTCCCATTCTGGTTTTGTAAACTCTAGGAACCACGAGTAAACCTGCAGTCAGAGTGAAGTGCTCTGTTAGGAAAATATGGAACAATAAGATCTGTAATATAAGATGGAGCTAGGTTGTTGAGAGCTTTGTAGGTTAGAAGTAAGATTTTGAATTATATTCTGGATTTGACAGGAAGTCAATGCAGAGAAGCTAAAACTGGAGAGATATAATCTCTCCTACTAACTCCAGTTAAGACGTCTTCAGTTGGATCAACTGAAGACTTTTTAAAGAAGTTTCTGGACACCCAGATAAATAAATAAAAAACTATTACAATAGTCCAGTCTACGTGACAAATGCATGAACCAGTTTTTCTGCATCATTTTTAGATGTTTCTAATTTTAGTGATTTACACAGGTGGAAGAAGGTGGTTCTAGTAATGTTTTTAATGTGGAGGATAAAAGACATGTCCTGATCAAAAATAACACCAAGATTTTTAACATTAGAACTGGAGGCCACATTAATGCCATCTAAGGAGGAGAAAGACTGAAAAATTCATTCCTAACATGCCCGGGTCCAAAAACTAAAACCTCAGTCTTTGTGTTCAAAAGGAGAAAATGTAGGGTCATCCAGGTTTCAAGTTCAAGTATCTTTACGAGGGGCAATTAGCTTCACAGTCAGTAGGTGTGTACATATTCACACATATGCACATACACACACATATATACATACATACATATTTAAATATACATATATAAACACAAGACATTAAGACATTAAAATAACAGTGTTGAAATTAGTGTTCATTGAGAAACCTGATGAATGACTTTTTAAATCTGTTAGTTCTACATCTGGGTTGTAGAAACCTGCGTCCAGATGGAAGCAACCTGAACTCGTCATGGAGTGGGTGATCAGGATCTGCCAGAATCTGCCTGGCCTTATTCACTGACCTCACCTTGTGTAGGTCAGTGAGGTTCTTTAGTCAAAGTCAAAGTCAACTTTATTGTCAGAACTGCAATATGTACAGGACATACACAGGATTGAAATTGCGTTTCTCTCAGTCCCTCGGTGCAACAGTAACCATCTAAACACTAAACACTAAAACATTTAATAAACATAAGCATAAAATAGTAAAAAAGTGTAACACTGTCCTGAGTTTTTTCATAATAGTATAAAAGTATGAAAATTTACACCAACACTGAAACACCAAACACCCCTAAAACACCAAACACCCAATGAACATAAGCATAAAATGAAATAATAAAAGTGTAATACTGTCCTGAGTTTTTGCATAGTAGTATAAAAAGTATAAAACGTATATCTATAAAATAAACTGAAGTTTCTAGCGTTGACATTTGCAAAGAGTGGCACAGCAGCATATAAGTTAATGTACACAGTATATGTATGAGGTAGTAGTTGATGTTGGTATAGAGGCAAAGTGGCATATGCAGTAAGGCACATGTTTATGCCAGGTCTATGCCAGCAGTTTTGTGGCACATTGACAATCCCCGAGAGTTTGCTCCTGTTCTTGCAAGTCAATAGTTCAAACCTACTATTGCCTCTGAGCCCTTGTCAGATGAGACAACTACCTGAACCTGATTTGTGTTTGGACTGTTTTTGTCCTGTTGAGCTCTCTGAATTGACAAAATAATTACCTCATCCAAACCATCCACATGTCTGCTAGATCCCATCCCAACCAGACTGTTTAAAGACGTATTTCTCCTAATTAATGTCCATATTTTGAATCTACTTAATTTGTCTTTAATGAATAGTTATGTACCAGAGGGTTTTAAGGTTGCTGTAATTAAACCTTTACTTAAGAAATCTGTTCTTGATTCAGAAATTCTGACCAATTATAGAATTATATCTAATTTAACTTTCATCTCAAATATTTGTGAGAAGATAGTCGTAGGTCAGATGCGTGAACATTGACAAAGAAATAATCTGTTTGAAGAGTTTCGATCAGGGTTTACAGCTCATCATAACACAGAAACTGCACTAGTAAAAGTCTCTAATGATATTCTCATGGCCTCAGACAATGGACTTGTGTCTATACTGGTCCTGTTAGACCTCAGGGCTGCATTTGATACAGTTGATCACAATATTTTACTACAGACTTGAATATTATCTTGGGATTACAGAAACAGCTCTAAAATGGTTTAAATCATATTTATCTGATAGATTCCAGTTTGTAATATAAATAATGAATCTTCTTCATACAGCAAAGTTAGTCATAGAGTTCCCCAGGGTTCAGTGCTTGGACCAATACTCTTTATATGCTTCTATAAGGAGGCATATCTTTCATTTCTCAGGCTCCTCTCTTGTGGAACCAACTTCCAGTTTCTGTCCATGAAGCTGACACATTGTCCAGTTTTAAAACTGGGATTAATACTTTACTTTTTGATAAATTCTATAGTTAGGTTCGGCTTAGGTTTCCTGAGCTGTCCTTTAGTTATGCTGCTATAGGCTTAGACTGCTGGAGGACAAACTGACCACACTTCTTCACTCTGCTACTGTCTTTACTTTCTCCATCTGTTTGTATTTCTACCTGTTATGTATTTGTAATTTTTTCTACATTTGACATATGTTTTTTGTCTTTGGTCCAATAAAGGGAACACCTGGACCTGGACCTATTCTGTGTTCATTTGTTTCTCTTTCCTGTCTGCTCAAACCAGCTGGTCAAAGCAGATGGCTGCTTGTCCTGAGCCTGGTTCTGCTGGACGTTTCTTCCTGTTAAAAGGGAGTTTTTTTCTTTCCACTGTTGCCACTGTGCTTGCTCAGGATGGGAGTCTGTGACGACGGAAGGTTCAACGAGTCTGCTGCTTCCTTAGATAGAGAACTTTACTAATTGTCTTTTCTATGAATGTGAATATTCCTGTAAAGTGCCCTGAGACAACTTTGTTGTGATTTGACTCTATATAAATGAACTGAATTAAATGAATGTCTTTTGGTCTGTTCAGTATAAAAACATTCACATGGTCTGCAGACACTGTGCTGCTGCCATTTATTGAAAACAGAACCACTCTTCATATGACTTATATAAATTAATATACGTCATAGATGTTGTTCTCTCTGAATACCCTTCTAAAATTGGATGATATACAATTTGCATGTCACACATGAGACACATGAAATGTGTGCATTTCTGTCACATTAGGTCATTTTGATGCTAATCTGACCTTCACCGTGTAACTTTTTTCTCTTCTTGAATTTGTAAGTTATTAAAATTTCAGTTTGAGTTACATACAAACTTTTTGCAGACTATGTTGGATTAAAATAACTTTTTCTTCAACAGAACATCGATCATGAGACTGGATTTGTTCTATGTAAAACAGTACCATCTAGTGGTAGACATATGTATTTACAGTAGTTTTTTCCTCCTGATGAAGCTGCTCCACATTTGAGTAAAATCCAACTTTAACATACAAATTATATTTCTGTTGCTTGTAAAGCACTGCTTCTAAATTGCCAGTTTTCATTGAATTCATCGTCCAAATCAAAGCTTTGGTGCAAATTTCTTATGACTGCTTCAGAAAAATAATCCATCTAGAATATTGTCTGTACAGTATACTGTGAGGTTATCTAAAGTAAAACGTTTCTGTCTTTCAAAGTTGGTCACAAGATGTGAAATATGAAATCATTTTTATGTTATAGTGCTCTTACCAATTTTTTACCATTGCTAAAATATTTCTTAAGTTCAAATCACAGCAAAGGTCCTTGCTGCACACTCTCTCTCGGCTCAGGGTGTAAACTGTGTGATGAAAGACAAGACGACAATGGGAAGGTGAAACAAACACAACAGATCCCAAACTTTGGAGCAAAAGTCTCATTGTGTCTCATTAGATTAGGAAGATTAAACATTGTTTCTAATTTGTCTGGAAAGATTTCAAGTGATTTGTTAGAAATGTTTCGGTCTACTCCAACATTTGAATTGTTTGTTTGATGTCTCATGTGGTCTGATAGCAGCAGCTTCACACACTCGCCCCCTTCCGGATGACTGTGCGTACATATTCACGCTGTACTGGTGAAAACTTGTGCAATGTTAATAAAAGTACTCTGACTCTGACTGACTGACTGTTTTGGACATGTCCAGAGGAGGGACAGTGGGTATATTCGTAGAAGGATGTTAGAAATGCAGCTGCCAGGAAAGAGACAAAGAGGGAGACCAAAGAGGAGATATATGGATGCAGGTAGAGAGGACATGGAGGTAGTTGGAGTGAGGACAGAGTGAGGTGGAGGATGACTCACTGTAGTGACCCCTGAAGAGGAGGAAGAAGAAACAACAAAGTTCATGCTCAATCATCCAGGTATATAATTCCCAGTCGGATCATCTGGACAGTTTATTTTTTTATTGACACGTTTCACCCTCTCTCTGGAGATCTTCATTTATTCTTTTTGTGTGTGTTTTGTTACTGTGCACATTTTTGTCTTCTTTATTTCAAATAAATCTACGGAGGCAAATGCATTTTAAAGTGATAGTTTCACTTTTTGAAACAGGGGTCCTTTAAAAAGCTTGTGTACAAATAATATCTTACCTGTTTTAGATAGCTCTTAGAATGAGCTCAGTTGGGAGAACTTGAGTTTAATCTTGACTTAGACCAGGGCTGTCTAACTCACTTACAAAAGGGGCCAAAATTAAAACCTTTTTCAAACTAAGGGCCAATTTCAGAATGAACTCAAGTCAGATACACAACATCGTTTCTTGTTGCAGGTTCCTCAACAAGTGTTTGACTGGTCTCATTTTTTTTTTCTTTTTTCGTTTCATTTATTTATTCATTTCATTTTAATTTCCATTTAAAAAAACACAAACACATTTTCAAAATAAATAAAAAAACATAAAATGAAGGGAAGCAGAAGAAGAAAAAAATTCTTATCATATCTGCTCCCTCTTAGACAAAATCAATTCTAACTATCAATTCAAACAATAATCATTCATATAATACAGCAAGTGCTTAGCTCATCAAAATTTCATGTTAGCATAGTAGACATAGTAAACATAAATCAACTATATATATATCTTTCCAAAAAAATAGTTTTGATCTTTTTCTTGTATATTAACATTGACTTTACTAGCTTTACATCATCCTCCAAACCATTCCACAGACCAATTCCCAGAATTGTAGTAGACTGGCCCTTTAAACTGGTCCTATACTAAAGGGCGAGGCAGAGCTCCGCGCTGGACCGCGCCCCACGCCACGCGCGCACGCGCTGCGCTTGAGGGGTTCACAGCAGAGCACAGCGTGAAGCAGCCTGTGGCTCCAACGTTTTCGCTCCAAATACTTGATGTCATTTGAGCAGAAGCAGGGCGGAGCGTTTAGCTACGGGACAAATTGAGGTCGCTGATTGGTCATTTGCTGACAGCCTACTGATTTGATTGACAGGTCGGGTCTGAGAACAAGTTCATTCATTCCTCCTCATCGGAGGAGGAAGTGAATGGTGACCGCTTCAAGCGATCACTTGACTTTTGGCAAAAAAACAAAAGAAAAGTCCAGATCAGCGATGAAGAAGAGGAATTTAATTCATTTGTGTGTCACACAAAACAGTCCGCCACCAGGGCAGTTTATTGAGAGACACCGCGCGCGCGTGAGCGGTCGTAAAATTTGAGCTTGGCGCGTTCGCGCGAGCGTTCAAAGGCTTGTGCCGCGGCGCTCGCTCAAGCGTGGCACGGCGTGGCCTCGCGCTAGCGCGGAGCTATGCCTCGCCCTTTAGGTTTAACAAAAATATCTATTCCCTTCAAATCATAACTACTCTTCCTTTTTACAAAATATGCTTGAATGTTTGATGGTAGCAAGTGATTCTGAGCTTTAAACATAAGTAGAAAAATATTATAATCCACCAAATCATAAAACTTAAGTAATTTCAATTGACAAAACAGAACGTTAGAAGGGTGAAAATAACTCTTTCTCGTTATAATTCTTACAGCTCTTTTTTGCAAAATAAAAACAGGCTTTGTTATGGTTTTACACGCTGTACCCCAAACATTGACACAATAAGTTAAATGCGGGACTACAAGTGTATTATAAAGTAAATATAAAGCATCATTGTTCAAAAAGTCCCTTACTCTATACTGCATTGGACTTAGATATTTTACTTTTTACATGATTGATATGCTGTTTCCATGACAGTCTATCATCAATAATTACACCCAGAAACTTTACTTCATTCACTCTACTTATCTTAACACCATCAATTTTACATTAATAGCATTGTCAGAGACATGGCTTAATGATGAAAACAAAAATAATGTTCACATCGAAGGATATGAATTATATCATTTAAACAGAAACAATAAAAAAGGTGGTGGAGTAGCTCTATTTGTCAAAAATGAAATAAAGTGTAGAATAATTAATGAAATGTCAATAATTGTTGACAATCTTATGGAAATAATAACAATAGAAATATTAAACGAAAATGCTAAAAACATATCCATAAGTTGTGTATATCGATCACCAGGATCAAATATAGAAATATTCACCGATAAAATCATACAACTATTGGAAAAGAGTTTAAATAAAAAAGTTTTCTTGTGTGGAGACTTTAATATTGACCTGGGAAATAAAACAGATTCAAATAACATCAGCACATTTCTAAATTCAATGTATAGTTTAAATCTTTATCCGTTAATATCAAAACCAACAAGAATTACAACTCATAGTGCTACGATAATTGACAACATTTTCACAAATATAACAAATGGGGATATGACAGGTGGTATCTTAACAACTGATTTAAGTGATCATTTACCAGTTTTCACTATCTACAGAAATGATCAAAACATTACAAAAGAAGTTACAATTAAGAAAAAAATAATAAACACATCAAAAAAGCTATGGATCAATTAAAAGATGATTTACAGAAGCAAAACTGGAAGGACGTGTATATTGATGATGTTAACAGATCATATGATGAATTTATGAATATTTTAGAAGCTCTGTATGAAAAGAATTGTGTGCAAAGAAATCGTAGAAAAAGAAATATTGTCGACCAACCTTGGATGACTAAAGGGTTGAGAAATGCTTGTAAAAAAATTACTTGTATTCATGTTTCTTAAAAACGAGAACACAACAAGCTGAAGAGAAATATAAAAAATACAAAAATAAATTGGTAATGATTATAAGAAAATGCAAGAAAGAATACTATAGTGATTTATTAAACAAGAGTAATGGTGACACTAAAACAACATGGCGAGTTATAAATGATGTTCTAAAAAGTCATAAAGCGAAAACGAACATTGCAAAATATTTTGTGAAAGATGACAAAGAAATACATGATGAGAATGATATCGTAAATGAATTTAATCAATATTTTGTAAATATTGGATCAAGCCTTGCAGCTAAAATACCAAAAGTAGATAATAATGTGTGTCATTCAATTAAAAGCTGCACAAACAGTATTTTTCTTAATGGAACTAACAAAGAGGAAATTATGAAAATGGTAAAAAATCTCTCAGACAAGAGATCAAAAGACTGGGTGGACATGGATATGATGTTCGTAAAAGAAATAATGAGTTATGTTATTGAACCGTTTACATATATATGCAATTTATCTTTTTCAACAGGAATATTTCCAGATAACATGAAAGTAGCAAAGGTAATTCCTCTTTTTAAAAATGGTGATAAATGTGCCGGAAAAGGGTAGCATGCCCTCTCCGGGTCAGGGAGGAGGTCCTACCCCAAGTGGAGGAGTTTAAGTATCTCGGGATCTTGTTCACGAATGAGGGAAAACTGGAGCGTGAGATCGATAGGCGGATAGGTGCAGCGTCCGCAGTGAAGCGGGCGCTGTACCGGTCTGTCGTGGTGAAGAGAGAGCTGAGTCGAAAGGCAAAGCTCTCAATTTACCGATCGATCTACGTTCCCACCCTCATCTATGGTCATGAGCTTTGGGTTATGACCGAAAGAACAAGATCTCGGATACAAGCGGCTGAAATGAGTTTTCTCCGCAGGGTGTCTGGACTCTCCCTTAGAGATAGGGTGAGAAGCTCAGTCATCCGGGAGGGACTCGGAGTAGAGCCGCTGCTTCTCCACATCGAGAGGAGCCAGTTGAGGTGGCTCGGGCATCTGGTTAGGATGCCTCCTGGACGCCTCCCTGGTGAGGTGTTCCGGGCATGTCCCACCGGGAGGAGACCCAGAGGAAGACCCAGGACACGCTGGAGGGACTATGTTTCTCGGCTGGCCTGGGAACGCCTTGGGATTCCCCCGGAGGAGCTGCTCCAAGTGGCTGGGGAGAGGGAAGTCTGGGCCTCCCTACTTAGGCTGCTACCCCCGCGACCCGACCCCGGATAAGCGGAAGAAGATGGATGGATGGATGGATGGAGGTGGGATAAATGTGTATTCAATAATTATAGGCCAATATCCTTATTACCACAGTTCTCAAAAATTCTAGAAAAACTATTTGTGACCAGATTGGATCAATTTATTGATAAACAAAATATTTTAAGTAGCAGTCAGTATGGGTTTAGAGGAAAAAACTCTACATCAATGGCTCTCATGGATTTAATGGAACAAATAACTAATGCTGTCGATCATAAACAGTACTGTGTTAGTGTTTTTGTTGATCTAAAAAAAGCATTTGATACCATTGACCACACCATTCTCCTTGAAAAACTAAATAAATATGGTATTAGAGGACCAGCATTACAATGGGTATCTAGCTATTTGAAAGATAGGAAACAGTTTGTGCAAATAAATGATGTTAGATCTGACCTCCGTGATATCACTTGTGGAGTTCCTCAGGGCTCTGTGCTTGGACCAAAGTTATTTATTTTATATGTGAATGACTTGGTAAATGTGTCAGGACTTCTTAAATGTGTTCTTTTTGCCGATGACACCACATTTTTCTGTTCGGGTAAAGACATAAAACAGATTTTGGATATGATGAAAACAGAATTTATAAAAATACAAACTTGGTTTAAAATAAACAAATTATCTTTGAATTTAGATAAAACTAATTACATGATATTCAGTAACAAAAAGAGAATTGTTGACGATCCATTTGAAATTGAAGATGTTGTGATCTGTAAAGTGAGTGAAGTGAAGTTTCTGGGTGTCATCATTGATGACAAACTGACATGGAAACATCATGTAAATTCCATTAAAACAAAAATAGCTAGATCAATTGCAGTACTGTATAAAGTCAGGGATTTTTTAATTGATAAAGCTCTGTATATGTTGTATAACACAATCATTGTTCCACGTTTAATCTATTGTATTGAGGTTTGGGGAAAAGCGTGCAAAACAATTACAAAGCCTGTTTTTATTTTACAAAAGAGAGCTGTAAGAGTAATCACCAGAAAACATTTCAGTCACCCATCAAACACCTTGTTTCTTCAGCTAAATTTATTGAAATTCCAGGAATTGGTAGAATATAGTATTTTATCAGTTATGTATAGGGCTCATAATAACACATTACCTTTAAATATCCAAAGAAATTTTATAAAAAGACAAAGTGATTACAATCTCAAAGGGACAGAGATATTCATCAAACCACAATTCAGAACCAGCTTAAAGGGACGGTCTACCTCAATTCAGGGAGTTCGATTGTGGAATGCTCTGGAGAGTGATGTTAAAAATGCAAAATCAATGTATACATTTAAGAAAAAGGTCAAAAAGGACTTGCTCAAAAACTATATATGATGTAACTTAGTGTGTTTGTGTATTACACTTATGTTGACTGATGATGTAGCTTAGTGTGTTGTGTATTACAGTTAGAAAAATTAAGTAGAGTTATTCATTTTGTGATGTAGTTTGTGTATTACAGTTAGAAAAATTAAATAGAATTATTCATTTTTGTGATGTAGTTTGTGTATTACAGTTAGAAAAATTAAGTTGAATTATTCATTTTCTTATGTAGTTTGTGTATTACAGTTAGAATGATGTAGTTTGTGTATTACAGTTAGAAAAATTAAGTAGAATTATTCATTTTGTGATGTAGTTTGTGTATTACAGCTAGATAAATTAAGTAGAATTATTCATTTTGTGATGTAGTTTGTGTATTACAGTTAGTAAAATTAAGTAGAATTATTCATTTTGTGATGTAGCTTGAAGGTTATCATTGGTTGAACAAACTGTGAATAAGGGGCAGATATAATAAGATTTAATCTTCTTTCTGCTCCTTTCATTTGATCCTACTTGTATTCTTGTATCTGATGAAACTGTCCTGTATTGTTCTTTTAAAATGAATGAATAAACATCAAATCAAATCAATTTTGAAAGAAAAATCCATAGGTATCTTTTTTTAACTAAATATCATGAAATTAGTTTTATCAACATTCAATGATAACTTATTTAATTTAAACCAGTCCTGTAGTGAAATTTGGCAGAATTAGAAAGGGGATATTTTATTATCTAAGCATTATTTTGTGTATAAAATTGACTGAAAATGGTCTGGATAGCCCACAGATAAACCACAAAAAATTATATATCCTACATTTGGTCCCCTTTAACAATTTCCTTGTTTATCAACTCAAACATTTGTTCCATATCTTTACCTAAACAAAAAAAGTTGTATCATCAGCAAATAGAACACTTTTGAGAATGTCAGATACTTTAGTTAAATCATTTACATATAAAATAAACAATTTAGGTCCAAGTACTGAACCTTGTGGTACTCCACATGAAGTTCTGCACAAATTTGATCTCATTTCATCCATCTGTACAAACTGCTTTCTATCCCTCAGATAACTGCATATCCACTGTAAAGTAGGACCTCTTATACCATATTGATTCAATTTATCAAGCAAAATGGTGTGATCAATAGTGTCAAATGTTTTTTTTTAATCCACAAATATACTTATACAATGTTGTTTCTTGTCAATCGCTGTAGTAATTTGTTCAATTAACTCCATAAGGGCCAAAGATGTTGAACGATTTGATCTTAAACCATGTTGATTATTACTTAAAATATTGTTTTTGTCAAGAAATTTATCCAATCTGGCCATAAACAATTTCTCGAGAATTTTAGAAAATTGTGGCAACAAAGATATAGGCCTATAATTACTGAATACACTTTTGTCTCCATTTTTAAACAATGGAACTACTTTAGCTATTTTCATTCTGTCTGGGAATATTCCTTTAGAAAATGATAAATTACAAATGTATGCAAATGGCTCAATCACAGGACATATTATTTCCTTTACAAGCACCATATCTTCACAGTCCTTTGATCTTTTCCTGGCAAATTTATTAACGATCTTCATTATTTCCTCCTTATCTGTTCCACACAAAAACATACTATTACCGCAACCATTTCTTAAATAACTCACATTTGTGTCCACTGTAGGAATCATAGCTGCAAGGCTAGACCCAACATTTGCAAAATAATTATTAAATCCATTTACAATTTCACCATCGTCATGGATTTCCACATCATTCTCTATAAAATTTTGTGAAAGCCCCGTTCTCACTTTTTTCGTTTTCAAAACAGTATTCATTACCCTCCATGTCGTACGCATATCACCACTACATTTAAGTAATGATTTACTGTAATATTCCCTCTTGTGTTTCCTTATGATCCCAACCAATTTGTTTTTGTACTTTTTATATTTCTCATCAGCCTCTTGAGTTCTAGATTTCAAGAAACATGAATACAGATGATTCTTTTTTTTACATGCATTTCTTAGTCCTTTGGTCATCCATGGATGATCCACTGTAGTTTTCTTTATACAATTCTTTTGCACACAATGTTTTTTGTACAAGACCTCCAGAATCGTCATAAATGCATCATAGGATTTGTTCACATCATCTACATACACATTATCCCATTTTTGTTTATCCAAATCATCTTTTAATTTGTCTAATGCTTTTTTTGATGTGTTTATTATTTTGTTCTTTCTTGTAATTGTTTTAATTATACCATCATCATTCTTGTAAATAGTGAAAACTGGTAAGTGATCACTAAGATCAGTCTTCAAAATACCACTCAGCACATCGCCATCTGTTACATTTGTGAAAATATTATCAATTATCGTAGCACTTTGAGTTGTGATTCTTGTAGGATTTGATATCAACGGATGAAAGTTTAAACTATACATTGAATTTATGAATGTACTGATGTTCCTTGAATCAGTGGTAATTCCCAAGTCAATGTTGAAATCTCCACATAAAAACTTTTTTATTTCCACTCTTTTCCAGTAACCCTGACATTTTATCAGTAAACAGCTCAACATTTGAAGATGGAGATCGATATACACAACGTATCATGATATTCTTTTCATTATTTTTTATTATCTCTATTGTTATCATTTCCAACATATTGACCACAATTATTGACATTTCGCTAATCAATTTACATTTTATTTCATTGTTTATAAATATAGCCACTCCTCCAGCTTTTTTGTTATTTCTATTCATATGATATAACTCATAATAATAATAATAATAATAATAATAATGAATTCAATTTATAACGCACTTTTCATTAATGAAAATCTCAAAGTGCTACAAAGTGCAACAGAATTAAATGTCAATAAAACAAGTAATAAAACAAGTAAAATCAATAACAGTATCAACTAAGATCAAAAGTAGAATCATGAGGAGGTAGAGTATGCTCGGTTGAAAAGAAAGGTCTTCAAGCCGCTCTTAAAGTCAACCACAGACTGTGGGGCTCTCAGACAGTCAGGAAGAGAGTTCCACAGGCGGGGGGCAGCCACACTGAAAGCCCGGTCTCCCATGGTCCTTAATTTGGTTCTCGGAATGTGAAGGAGATTACTGTTCTGTGACCGCAGCGACCGGGTGGATGAGTATGGAATAAGAATATCCTTCAGATAATCTGGTGAAGCTCCATGTAAGCATTGATGTGTAATGAGAGCAGTTTTGTACTGAATTCTGTAGGTGACAGGAAGCCAATGAAGGTTATGGAGAATGGGCGTAATATGTTCAAATTTACGAACTCTCAACAAGATCCTTGCTGCACTGTTTTGAATATATTGAAGTTTCTGAAGGTTTTTGCCAGGGATTCCAATAAACAGGGAGTTGCAGTAGTCGAGCCTGGAGGAGACAAAAGCATGGACGAGCTTCTCAGCATCGGAAAAAGTTAGGGATGGGCGAAGTCTGGAGATGTTTCGAAGATGGAAGAAGCAAGTTTTAAACAGAAGCTTAATGTGATTTTCAAATGTAAGATTGGAGTCCATTTTTATTCCAAGATTAGTAACAGAGGTGGAGAGGGGGATGTCTTGTCCAGAAAAGGAAAGTGTTGTTATAGGAGATGTTTGTACCTGGTGAGGGGTGCCAATCAGTATGGCCTCAGTCTTGGAGCAGTTTAATTGAAGAAAGTTCTGATTCATCCATGCCCTAAGGGCGGCCGTGGCGTAGTGGTAATGGCAGTCGTCCCCTGATCGGAAGGTTGGCGGTTCAAATCCCGGTTCCCCACACCATGTGTCGTTGTGTCCTTGGGCAAGACACTTAACCCAGAGTTGCTCCCGGTAGGACTGGAAAGCACCTTGCATGGTAGTCTGCCGCTACCGGTGTATGAATGTGTGTAGCATTCAATGTATGTAGCACTTTGAGATTTTCACTAATGAAAAGTGCGTTATAAATTGAATTCATTATTATTATTATTATTAATTGCCTCCAGGCAGGCAGAGAGGGCAGTGAGTGAAGATGGAGATGACAAGGTGGAAGATGAGGATGCTCCAGTCCTGATGTAAAGCTGTGTATCGTCGGCATAACAGTGAAAAGAAATGTTGAACTGATTAATAATTTGACCTAAAGGCAGCATGTAAAGGGAAAACAGCAGGGGCCCCAGAACCGACCCCTGAGGGACACCACAGGAGACACAGACTGTCTGGGACGTGGCGTTGCCAAGACTAACACATTCCAGCCTATTGGAGAGGAAAGATTTGAACCAGTCCAGGACGGTGTCGCAGAGACCGACCTCCACATGAAGACGGTGGAGGAGGATACTATGGTCCACAGTGTCGAAGGCTGCAGTGAGGTCAAGGAGGACAAGGATGGAGGGAGAGCCAGTGTCAGCAGCCAAGAGGACATCATTGGTAACCCTCAGCAATGCAGTCTCTGTACTGTGAGCTGCCCTGAATCCAGACTGGAACTTCTCATACAGGGAGTGTTGTTGTAGGTGGTCCTGCAGCTGAGCAGCAACAGCTTTTTCCAGCACTTTAGACAGAAAAGGGAGGTGTGAAATTGGGCGGTAATTAGAAAAAATGTCGGGATCCAAATTAGATTTTTTCAGAAGAGGCCTAATGATGGCAGTTTTTAGAGGCAGTGGAACATGACCAGATTGTAGAGACTGATTTATTATTTGAGTGATTAGTGGGCCTATTGCAGAGTGATTGGTTTTTATGAGAGACGAGGGGAAGGGATCCAGGGCGCAGGATGAAGGCTTCATTTTCTTGATGATGGCCTCCACCCTTCATATCAATGAAAGCATTATTTATATTTCCTTCATTTAACCATGTCTCAGATAATGTTATTATTTTGAAAGATTTATTTAATCCTTTTAAATAATCTGAAATGTTGGATATGTTTGCAGTTAAACTTCTACAATTTAAATGTAAAATAGAAAGATCTTCATTAGTTGTTTTTATACCATTAAATTGATCATCATTATAATGTTGACTCTCCTTTCTAACTGGAAAAAAGTTTCTATCAATCACTTCTTCAACATTGAAGTCTGATTGATCGTATGTCATTATAATTCAGTGTATTTGTTCATCAGACTATTTCTTATGAATTTTAATGTTCAATATGTTGCACAATCTATAATTATCTATCATCTAGATTTTTCTAAATTCATCCAAATCCTTCATTTCTTTTATTAGTACAGTATCGGCTGCAACCCATCCTGTGTTTTTATCCATATTTTCCCATTTCTTGTCCATGTCGAATGTATTTTGTTTTGTTTTTTTAGTAACCGTGATTCACGAGCAAGATTTCCATTTCTTTTTGTTAAATGTTCATTCATGTAAACGTTTGTTCCCGCTAATTTTTTCCCCTGCATTATTACATTATTTCTCAATTTCCTGCTTGTGAATTTCAAAACAATAACTGGTTTAGACTTATCAGTTTTATTGGGCAGGGTGTGACACGAAGAGATGTCTTCATGATGTATGTTGATCTTCTTAGCTTGTAAAAATGACACCACCTGCTCTTCTAAAGAAAGCTGCTCCTGTGGAGATGAATCTTCAGTGGTTTCTTTACCAGAAGTAACTTTTGAATATGAACGTTTTATCTCCATTCCAGTTATAATAAGTCTATCTTGTCGTGATATCTGTTCTAAATTATCCAGTTTTTCCTCGAGTTCAATATTTTTTTTATCTTTGAGGTCAATTTGTATCTTAATTGTTTAACTTCTTCAAACAACCCAACCAGAAGTTTCTGTTGGGCTGTTACTTGTGCAAGCTCTGCACTCAAGAAGTTCAAAGATCTTTTTATCTCCTCCAGATCATCAGAGCTTTGTTCCAACAATTCATGTCTTTTTAGTTTGGATTTAGCCATTATGCACTGTACTCACATCCACCTGCCCGATGGCAGTGGGCCAACAAGTCGTTAGAGCAGTTTTTCACCACCACAGGCCAGCAGACGCCGTGAGTCCGACTCCTGGAAGCTAGCTCCTTTAGCTTCAATGCCCCAAGAATCACGGTAGCAGATCGGCCCCCACAGGAACGCGGATCCAACGGCAATATCCTCCCACACCGCCGCACCTCGTGCCAGCAGCTGCAGCCCCTCGGCTCGACAGCCGACACCAGCAATGAGGTCCACCTGCCTCTCGAGCGCAGTCCGCCACCTGGCCGCTACCCAGCGGCCAACGCCCACAGGATCCAACGCCCAGACTGTCGGTTCCCAACCGCTCCACCAGTCCACAAAGCCAACAACGTGAAAAAAACCTGCACCACCCACGGGCAGCAAAGTGAGTAAACAATATTATTGTAACCCGTTTGCTTTGTTTGAATTTAAATAGTTTAGATAATTTACAGCTTCATATCTCCCGTGAGGCGCAGCGTCCCTCCGCACGTCCGCTCTCCGCCCCGTCAGCTGTTCCTTCTGTATGATATTTTACGTTTTCTGTTGCATTTTTGACATCATAATAAAAGATTACTGAAAACATTCAAGTGATAAAAGTATTTTACATTTAAAATAACATCTTGGGGCCAGATAAGATGTTAAGGAGGGCCACATTTGGCCCCGGGGCCTTGAGTTTGACACATATGACTTAGACTGATGAGCTAATCAGAAAGGGTCCAAGACCAAACCAAACGGTTACAATAAAAATAAAAAAAATTCAAAGAACAACATATTTTTATAAACACTCAATACCTTATTATTTCCAACTACCAAAGTTATTCTGGTGGAAATATGATAGTCCTGCTGGAAGTGTCCAGGTTGCACCAGAAGTGCTACAGCTAGCTGCTGCTATCATTTGCACTCAGGGTTAGCACCTGGTGCCTTCACTTGCAACATGCTGAGACACACTGGGTGAGGTTGTTGACTATCCATCTCTGAGGAGACAAAGATGTGAGTTAAAGCTTTGTTAGACACGTCGAACACCTTCAGTTAATCATTGAGTCAAACTAATTGAATTGCTAACCAATCAGTTAACTTTACCACCATCAACAGGTGATAATAATAAAAAATGGATGATGTGACTCGGCCTACTCTTGACGTTTAAAACTGAAGTAAAAAACTTCATGTTTTGAGTGCTGCCATGATATACTTTTGTCGTCAGTGACGTGGGGCTCCCCCCAGTACAAAACTCCCACATGCTCCCAACAAGCTGTGGACTGTCGAGCACAATGTGACATTAAACTTTTCTCTCCAAAAAACTCAACAAACTGGAAAATATATGCATATTTAAACTTGCAAGATTAAAATCTATGGAAATTAACAAATACAGTACCAATAATGAATAAGGCTATATTTTAATATTTTAGTCAGGAAAATGTCCCATTAGTTTGTATGGGGGTCTGCAGCCTGCCACCAGGGAGCACTCCTGCTTTGTTCCATCAGCTTCCTGCATCCACTTCTGACATGGTGATGGTTCTGTTCGCTTTAAACAGATTGTTTTCCAGTGAGCAGGCTGAACATGGTGGACTGTGAGCAGAGCACTGGTCATGAGCTACAGCAAACACATCAAGAATCAGTGTGGATGAGCAACAAGCAGCACATTCAACAGGTTGATATAAAAACAACAGGCATCATATTTGAATGTAAGGACAAGTTTGCAGCACTCTCACTGGCCTGAGAGCACAAGTGACAAAAACAAAAATGAACCATATATGTAAACATATGGTTATATTACATATAATATGTAATAGATACACTACTAAACTCACAGCAAAGGTTTAAAAAACAGTGTTTGCATTAACTTCTATAAACCTTTAAGATTGACCAGCTGACTTGCATTAGCCATTAGCGTATGTTCTAAATTAAAATATATTTCTTCAAACTTGGGTTGATTAAAGCACTTTTTACCACAGAGAGGTGTGATATTCATTACATGTCCACTCCACTTTAAAAGATGATCACTTCAGTTGTTTCTATAAAACTTGCTGTGATTGGTTGATTTGATTTGTGGCATGTTGTGAGGGACTTTTGTTTTTTGGCCCCCACCATCAGAGTCCATAAAGCAGCAGAGTCTTTTAACCCACAACCTGGCACTTTTTACGCATGGCTGCATGGTGTGCACCTCCCCCTTTGGTGAGTGTGCACCTGGAGAGGAGTGAAGGCACAGACTGGCCCTTCAGGGCCCCCGTCAGTGAACCAACCTGTTGTTGAATATGTGGCTGCTTTGTCCGGGCTGTGCTTTAACATGGTGTGACTTCCAGCGCGCGCCATGAACGCCACATGGGGTTTGGTGACGGTTCTGAGTGTGGTGTGCCACACCGAGTCCAGGTGCTCACCGACCACCTACTACAAGAACTGCTGGATCCGACGGTTCCCGGGGATCTTCATCAACCTGGAGGAGTCTCAGAGGAGAGGAGCGCAGCTGGTCAACTTCTACCAGGAGGAGAGCGCGCTCAAGTGCAGCCGCACCTGCTGCCTCACCAACAACTGTAGGTCTGCTCCTGCACGTGCACATGGTTCATCATGCTCATGCTCAACTCTCCTCTCTGACTTCTCTCTTCCAGTTTCATGTAACTTGGCCATATTTCATTACAATAGCAGCCAAGAAAACTGCTTCCACCTGCTGTGTCCAACCCTGGAGAGCTGCATCCTGACGCACAGAGGCAACGTTGTCCTCTACAACATCACAAAGGGTGAGCCTCCCCAGGCCGGTTGTTTTCTACAAGTCCTGTTGTTACCTGACACTTCTGCAAACTTCAATTCACCTGAGAGCTGCTAACTATTCCTATTTGAACATTTGGGATGTGTTGTGCTTCATTTTTTGCAACTAATGCTTGTTTTTTAGTGTCAAATGTCCCAAGTAAATTAGTAATTCATTAAGATTTTACACATACATTACATTTCAATCTGTTAAAACCCTAAACATGATCACTAACCAGTAGGGGTGCAGAAAAAAAATCGATTTTTAAAAGAATCTAGATTCTTAGTCCTGGCGATTCAGAATTGATTCTAAAAGCCCCAAAATTGATTTTAAAAAAAAAAATATATATATATATTTTTTTTACATTAAAACCCAAAAGATAAAGAAAATAAAACCATATCTCATAGTATATGAAAGAATACATAAAATGAAAGGTGGCAGAAAGAAGAAGAAATCTGAACCAGTGACCTCCAGGACCCGATAAGGATAAAGCTAAGATGATGGATAGATGGCTTTTGTTGAAAAGATTTACCAAACAAATCCATCCATACATATTTGAAACATGGATGAATGCAATATGATTTTGAAGTCTATTTTATTTTGAGTTAAATGTTTATGCAATACAGTAGGCTGAAATCTTTGTTTACGTTTGTATTTTGAATTATTTGTGATGGACTGGAGACATGTCCAGGGTGTCTCCTGCCTCTCGCACAGTAAAGCCCGAGATACACTGAAGCAGACTCCGTATACGCGCGTATACGTGCGTATACGCGCGTATACGGAGCCGCTGCTACACTCGGCTTTCGTTCTCGCGTAGATTCTCGTGTTTTCGCTCCAAATTCTAACGTCATTTCCTCCGTACCGTCACTTCCGATCGTCACTTCCGCTAGTTTTTCGCTCCAAACGCTCGCGTTCTCCTTGTTGTAATATGAGCAGCTGAGCACGGAGTGCTTTTCCTGCAGCCCACAGCCCACCACAGCCCACCAGGGAATATATAAAACATCGCGCACCCAGGTAGGACCTGAATTCATTCATTTCATTCATCGAGTGAACGGAGGAAGAAGCGGTTACTTGACTTTAGGCAAAAAAACAAAAGAAAAGGCCCGATCAGCGATAAAAAAGAGGAATTTATTTCATTTGTGTAACATACAAAACAGTCCGGCGCCGGGGAAGTTTAGGTCAGACACCGCGCATCGCGTATGCGAATCGCGTATGCGTAGTAAAAAAATACTTTTGCGCGTACTTGCCCTGAGGGGCTACGCGGGGCTACGCTGCGTACGGGGCGTACGTACGCTGCGTATTGGCGTATCGTGAGGACGCTCGAGTGTATAGGCCGAGATACAGTGAAGCAGACTCCGTATACGCGCGTATACGCGCGTATACGGAGCGGCTGCTTCACTTCAGCTGACTTCAGCTCAGACGTTCTCCTTGTTGTAATATGAGCTGCTGCACACGAAGGGGACAACTGAGCACGCTGATTGGTCACTTGCTGACACGCCTACTGAATTGATTGACAGCGCTCAGTCAGCTGAATGTGAAACCTAGTTGAAAGTGAAACCTTTAACATGAGCAGCTCGCTCAGACTTCTGCGGTGTTCTGATGCGCTGTTTCTACTATATATGTTATAAAAAGTTCTCTCAGAAATAAAAATAATAACAGGGAGCGCTTTTCCTGCAGCACACAGCCCACCAGGGGATATTAAAACATCGCGCACCAAGGTAGGACCTGAATTCATTCATTTCAATCATCGAGTGAACGGAGGAAGAAGCGGTTACTTGACTTTAGGCAAAAAAACAAAAGAAAAGGCCCGATCAGCGATAAAGAAGGGGAATTTATTTCATTTGTGTAACATACAAAACAGTCCGGCGCCGGGAAGTTTATGGTCAGACACCGCGTATCGCGCACGCGGATCGCGTATGCGTAGTAAAAAAATACCTTTGCGCGTACTTGCCCTGAGGGGCTACGCTGCGTACGGGGCGTACGTACGCTGCGTATTGGCGTATCGTGAGGACGCTCGAGTGTATCTCGCCCTTATCTCGCCCTTAACTGCTGGATATAGACACCAGTGACCACCGGGACCCGATTAAAGCTGCTGCATTCTATTCATATATCCATCTGCTGTATTTATACTGTATTATTTGACATTATTAATGTTTGCTACAAGCATACATTATACAAGATACAGATACAAGAGATTTTTATTAACATTGCACCAGTTAACCGATACAACGTGATGATGTATACACAGTCGTCCAGAAGAGGGAGAGTATGTAAAGCTGCAGCATATTCAAACACATGACATGTTCTTCTGCGCGGCCGCACTCATCCGTCTCCGGATGAAGGTCAAACAGATATGGAAAAAGGAAAAACACAATAGGTATCATTTGTGATATTCAAAAAAAGAATCTATCAAAGATTGCCTTAAGACACTCTATGATAAAGTCCCAAAAACTCTATCAGCATTAAGCACAACCAGACAAGACATTGTTGCAGTTTTGACGACATGCAAGGAGATCAAAAGAGTCTGTGAGCAACATTCAGATAGCACAGTTCAGCAGTTGTTCAGCTT
>JBBPBX010017343.1:5575-28613 GCA_038048925.1 Garcialebias charrua
ATGTCTGCATTGGTTTTTCCCAGGAACTTAACATGTTTGAAGCCACTTAGAGAGGTCAATGGCGACAGCTTCAGATCTTTTTACAAGATATTTCAGGAAACAGGAGCAGAGTAGAAGGTCCTTTTGTCTAGTTCAGTCCTTACTGAGGGAACACTGCAGGTAATAATGTCCTGAGAGCGCACACTGTAGCTGCACTCACGCAGTGACATGGAGGAGATGTATGAAGGCAGCAGACCAAGAAGTGATTTAAAGATGAGAATGAGTCTGCATGAAGTTAATGATGACCAGTTAACCAGTGAGTACAGTGGAGGTACGGTAGTTACAGTGAGACTAACCTGTATAAATAAAGTTGAATGAATGTCCAGCTGACATGATTTCACTGTTTTGTGAAGTATAATGACAGAAAAATGTGGCACCACGTACAGCAAGTGTCCAAAGGCCCAAACTGACTCTGAGGTAAAGGGATAGTTTGTGGCGGACCACTAGGGGGCTCTACTCACACCCAGTGGACCGAATGTATTACAGGATGCTTTTATTGTGAAAGGTCCAGAGGACCGGATGTTATGTGGGTATATAAAGCAGTGTTGGGCGGGTTCCCGCCAGTTTAGTAAGAGTTGATTAAAAGGTGAAGTTCTGCAGCCTGTCTCCTGTGTCGTCTCTTCACCCCCTCTTACACTGGTGACCCTCGTGAACTGAATATGTCGACACCTGACGCTTCAGCCAGCTCTCTTCAGCTGTCCACGGCTGTGGAACCTACACAGGCGGCCCCGCTCGCTTTTTCGGTGGCCGTTAAAATCCCGGACTTCTGGCTGCACGCGCCCCAGTCGTGGTTCGCTCACATCGAATCACAGTTTGCTCTTCGCGGGATTTCTGTTGACGACACCAAATACCACCATGTGGTTGCTTCGCTGGATCCGCTGACAACCCAGCGGGTAATGAGCCTGCTACAAAACCCTCCAGCACAAGGAAAATACGACGCCCTCAAGAAGCTTCTTCTGCGGCGCTACACACTCTCAGAGGCGGAGCGCGCTGAGAAACTATTTTCCTTCTCCGGTTTGGGTGACGGAACAGCTCTCGAGCTCGTGGAGAGCATGTTGTCCTTGCGGGGATCAGACGACTGCGAGTTCCTCTTCCGCCACCTCGTCCTCCGCCAGCTTCCAGCTCCTGTGCGAACCGCCCTGGCCAACTCCCCGTTTCTGCAGGAGAAGGATTACCGCTCGCTGGCCGAAGAAGCCGACCGCATCATTCTAACCGCGAGGACCTTCGCGGTACAGGCGGTGGTCCCTGGATCTCCAGCAGCGCCCGAGTTTCAAGCAACGCACACAGCGCCGGACGAGCCAGCGGTGGTAGCAGGAGTCGCTAGCCGCAGGCGGGCAGGTCCCGCGCTTTGTTACTACCACGCACGTTTTGGCGCCAAAGCACGACGGTGCGTCCCGCCGTGCAGCTTCAAGCCGCAGGGAAACGAGAACGCCAGCGCCCGCTAGCAGTCGCGGCCGTTGGCGAGAAGGAAAGGCTGCTTTTCATCGAGGACTCAAAGTCAGGGAGGCGGTTCCTGGTGGACTCGGGGTCGCAGAGGAGCCTCGTCCCCCCGACTGGTTCCGACAGGTTGGCTGAAGGCTGCGGGCAGAGATGGGGACTCGAGTTTGGGACTCGGACTCGAGTCGCACTTAAGTCGCAAAAACAGAGACTTCAGACTCGACTCGGACTTGCATTCAAATGCATTCAAAAGACTTCCAACTCGACTCGGACTTGCATTCAAAAGACTTCCAACTCGACTCGGACTCGCCATTTAAGACTCGTGAGCATCGAGAATTGTTCGGAACCGGGACTAACTGTCCGGTTTTCCCGAAATCGTTCAAAATATTAATTTGCGATTCCTATGTTCGATGCTAGTTAGCCGACCGGAAGTAGCCGCCACCGAAAGCCAACGAAGAAGAATCCACCGGAAGTGTGCATCTGCTATCGATAGCGTACTAATTTAATAAAATGACCAGTCAGGTCAGTGCAGCACTTGCAATAATTTTCTATCATGCAAAGGAGCGTGGAGAAGTAAAATAGTGACCCGTCTTTGACGCACTCCACCGGATTATTTTTGCTTCGTATCCGACCGGAAGTACAGAGTGGTCCGTCTGCAAAACGCTCCGCCGAACTTTTCGCTAATCGCCACCTCTTCGGCTCCACCAGGTAAATAAATAAACTATAAACTACATCTCATACCAACATTAAGGCAGCTAATAAGTTATACTCCGCTTAAAGCGGTAAGTCAGCTCAAATACAAACACGATGCTAACGTTAGCTCGTTTTTTTTTCTTAGACAAACGACCTGAAATGGTTTCACTGTCCAAGGTAAATACGTCAGTGTAACCGAGTGCCACAAAACAGTTACAGCATATGTTGTGAAAAGGTTGCATCCCTTTTCAGATGTGGATTCAATTCAACCATGGATTGCACTTACATTGCACTCAAATCCAACACTTATTAACATTCTTAATTCATTTAAAGTTCTCTGTGTCTTTTAAAATGTTTTAATGTCTCTAGTTTTCAGTATTATATAATTTATGTTTATGTTCTCTTTCATTCCATTATGAGTGAATGTCACAGTTTGAAGAATTATTGAATAGGTTAGTTAGGCAATAACAACAGAGCTAATAATTGTATACATTCTCAGTCTTAAAAATGATTTAATAATCTCTTTTTACTGATAATACTGATAAACCTGTTGTTTGTTTAGGAACTCCCTGCAGTCTGTCCAGAAAGTCTCCACTGGAGGAGCGTTTTGCTGAGGAAGAGGCACAACATAATGTCACAGCTCCATGTCCATGAAGAAACAAATGGAGAGAGGGCTGCAGATACCAGGACATCCCACCAGCTGTTCTGTCTGAGGATCCTGCTGCTGTGGTGGAACCAGGTTAGCCCATCAGTGGGAGCTCAGTAACATGACTGCAGCATCAGACACTGGACAATATTATTTGTACTGTATAATAATAATAATAATACTGTATATGTTTGTGAGTCCTCCATGTTGGCTCTCTGCCCTATGAGAAATTCATAGTACCGGTAAATGTAACAAAAAGGAAAAAGTTCAAGGAAAAAGTTCATAGCATTAAATTCAAACAGAAGTTCAAATTATTTATAATAATAATAATAATAATAATAAACTTTATTTGTATAGCACCTTCCACAATGCCTTGCATTGACCAAGGTGCTTAACAGGATAAAAAGAAAAATAAACGGGAACAATAGATCAATGAAAATAGAATAAGAAACCACAGCGATAAAAGAAGGCAATGGAAATAAAAAATGCTACATACTAAAATAACACAAGTAATAAAAGTTACACACAGAAAGCTTTTTTGAACAAGTGAAATAAAAATGCAATTGAAATAAAGATGCTACATACTAAAATACAAAATAATAAAAGTTACACACTGAAAGCTTTTTTGAACAAGTGGGTCTTCAGTTTGGTTTTGAACAGAGTCAGATCAGAGGTGGCACGCAGCTCAAGGGGGAGGCTGTTCCAGGCTTTTGGGCCGGCAACAGAAAATGACCGGTCTCCCCATTGCTTGTACCTCGAGCGAGGCACCTCCAGCAGGTGTTGACTGGCAGATCGTAAGTCCCTGCCAGGCTGATGGGCTTTCAGAAGTTCTGAGATGTAGAGGGGAGCAAGTCCATTCAGAGCTTTGAAAACAAACAGCAGCAACTTGAACTGTATCCTGAACTGAACTGGGAGCCAGTGTAGAGAGGACAGGACAGGAGTGATGTGTTCATATTTTCGTGTGTTGGTCAAAAAGCGCGCGGCAGAGTTCTGTACAAGCTGTAAACGGGAGATGGAGGATTGATTAATGCCAAGATACAAAGCATTACAATAGTCAAGTCTGGAGGTCACAAAGGCATGGATGGCCTTCTCCAGATCACCACGACTAAGAAATGACTTGACTTTGGAGAGCAGACGGAGTTGGAAAAAGCTGGTCTTGACAACAGAACTGATCTGTTTATCAAACTTTAAATTGGAGTCAAACTGCACTCCAAGATTTCTGACCACCGAGTTGAAGTGGGGGAGGGGAAAACCAACACTGGGACAGGGAAGGATGTTGCTGGTGTCATCAGGTGCACCAAACAAAATGATTTATTTCATCCTGAAATAACTCTGGCTAACTACTGTAGCTTTTTTATAACATGGAGTTAAACTCAAAGCAGTCTCCTCAGATAAATAGTGTTACCATTATTTTTATATTAAAGTTTCTGTTAACTTATTATTTTTATATTAAAGTTTCTGTTAACTTATTATTTTTATATTTGATTGTTTCTGTTCAGTGCCCTGAGACAACTTGTGACTTGGAGCTATACAGTATAAATAAACTGAACTGAATTGAATTGAGGAGAGACATTTAATGTAATGTTTTGGCCTCTACATTCAGATAAAAATAAGCTGTAACGTGTAGTCACTGCCTAAAAGGTTGTTAGCAGCTGCTACAAACAAGCTTAGTGTCAGTGTGTTAATCTAATGTTAACCTGGATATTTTTAAAAGGAGACATTTAATGTCTATTGTTTGCGAATGAATAGCATACATTCATTCACGGTGTCACTCAAATATTAGGGACTTGACTTGGACTTGACTTGGACTTGAGATCAGAGACTTGAGACTTGACTTGGACTTGAGATCAATGACTTGAGACTTGACTTGGACTTGACCTGGACTTGAGATCAGAGACTTGAGACTTGACTTGGACTTGAGATCAGAGACTTGAGACTTGACTTGGACTTGCAAAAAATGACTTGTGAGCATCTCTGGCTGCGGGCCACAGCTGACCGCGGCGAATGGCTCTCCCGTCAAGACGTTTGGCGAAAGGTTGGTGACTGTGCGTTTCCATGAACGGGACTTCCGGTGGAACTTTGTGGTAGCTGCTAGCTCGGTCCCTATTTTAGGGGCTGATTTTCTTTGTGCTCACGGGCTCCTTGTTGACATTGCTAACAGACGTTTGATCGACGCTGTGTCTTTTTCGTCACTGCCTTGTAAGACGCGAGGAGCTGGGCCTTTAATGCATGCTAACTTTTTAGCTTCGGGTAATGTGTTTCAGCGTTTATTGTCTGAGTTTCCCTCGCTGACTGTTCCTGATTTTGCAACCACAAACACAAAACATGGGGTCGAACATTATATTCCCACAACGGGGCCCCCGGTGTTCGCACGTGCACGCCGCCTCGATGCTACTAAGCTAGCAATCGCACAGGAAGAGTTTGCTAACATGGAGCGTTTAGGCATCGTGCAGCGCTCAAACAGTCCGTGGGCCTCCCCCCTCCACATGGTGCCCAAGGCAGATGGCAAATGGCGGCCATGTGGAGATTTCCGCCGCCTCAATAACATCACAGAGAACGATCGTTATCCCATCCCCCACATCCAGGATTTTTCAGTGCACCTGGCTGGGACCTCCATTTTTTCTAAAGTAGATTTAGTACGGGGATACCACCAGGTTCCTGTGCATGTGGAGGATGTCCCTAAGACCGCTGTTATCACGCCTTTCGGCCTGTTTGAGTTTTTGCGCATGCCTTTTGGTCTTAAAGGTGCAGCACAAACATTTCAGCGGTTGATGGATTCAGTCCTAAGGGGTCTGTCCTTCGTATTTGTGTACTTGGACGACATCCTGGTGGCTAGCAGCTCGGCTGAGCAGCACCTGTCCCACCTCCGTGAGGTTTTTCAGCGCCTGGCAGCACATGGCCTGATTGTAAACACAGCGAAATGCCAATTTGGGCTGCCAGTCATTGACTTTTTGGGCCACCGCATTTCCGCAAGTGGCGCCGTCCCGTTACCAAACAAAGTGCAGGCGGTGTCAGATTTCCCACAGCCCCAGTCTGTTAAAGCGCTACAAGAGTTTTTGGGAATGGTTAACTTCTATAACCGTTTCCTCCCCAGGGCAGCACAACTGCTGAGTCCGCTCTATAGAGCGCTGAAAAAGAAAAAGCCCAACGACAGCGTGGACTGGACACCAGAACGCCTACAGGCATTTGGTGATGCTAAAGCTGCACTGGCCACTGCTGCCCTTTTGGCCCATCCATCCCCAGCGGCGCAAATAGCTTTAACAACCGACGCATCTGATGTTGCGGTGGGGGCTGTGTTAGAACAGCAGGTTTCCGGGGTTTGGCAGCCGCTTGCATTTTTCAGCCGTACGCTGCGGGACAATGAGCTGAAATACAGTGTTTTTGACAGAGAGTTGCTGGCGCTTTACCTGGCTACACGCCATTTCAGGTTTTTCCTGGAAGGCCGCCAGTTCACTGCATACGTTGACCACAAACCCCTGGTGTTTGCTATGTCAAAAATTTCTGACCCCTGGTCTGCTCGCCAGCAACGCCACCTCGCAGCGGTGTCTGAATTTACTACAGACATTCAGCATGTGGCTGGAAAATCCAATGTGGTGGCTGACTGTCTCTCCCGGGTGCTGATCGCTCCCGTGTACGTTGGCATCGATTTTTCTGCTATGGCTGCGGACCAACGTAGCGACGCAGAAATACTCGAGCTCCAGTCCGGCCCCACAGGCCTCGAGTTGGAGGAAAGGCGGGTGAATGACGGAGGTCCTCTCCTGCTCTGTGACGTATCTACGGGCAGGCCCCGCCCCCTGGTTCCAGTTTCATGGCGACGCCGCGTTTTTGACTCCTTACATTCCCTTTCTCACCCAGGTGTTAGAGCCTCTGTGAAACTGGTCAGCTCAAAGTTTGTTTGGCCCGGTCTGC
Source organism: Garcialebias charrua (assembly GCA_038048925.1). Lineage (NCBI taxonomy): Eukaryota > Metazoa > Chordata > Actinopteri > Cyprinodontiformes > Rivulidae > Garcialebias > Garcialebias charrua. The sequence goes on from JBBPBX010017343.1 coordinate 12,300, forward strand.
GTAAAGCAGTTAAGGAGTGGGCAGCAGCGTGTGTTCCATGCCAGCGTGCTAAGGTTAACAGGCACACCAAAGCACCTTTGGAACCTTTCTCCATCCCAAGTCGGCGGTTTGATCATGTGCACGTAGACCTGGTGGGCCCTCTGCCTCCATCACAGGGTTTTACTCATCTGCTGACTATGATAGACCGGACCACCAGGTGGCCAGAGGTGGTTCCTCTGACGTCCACAACATCTGCAGTGGTGGCCCGGGCCTTTTTGTCTACCTGGGTTGCACGTTTCGGCCCCCCTTCAGACATTACATCGGACAGGGGCCCGCAGTTTGTTTCGGAGCTTTGGTCTACCATGGCCAAGGGTCTGGGGACTAACGTTCACAGGACCACCGCTTACAACCCCCAAGCTAATGGTTTGTGTGAACGGTTTCACAGGTCATTGAAAGCTGCACTTCGTGCTGCATTGACCGGTGACAACTGGATTGACCGCCTTCCCTGGGTTTTGTTGGGGTTGCGTACCGCAACCAAAGAAGACCTGAGCTCTTCCCCGGCTGAAATGGTTTACGGTCAGCCTGTGCGCGTCCCCGGTGAGTTTTTACCTGAGGTACCCTCACCACAGTTCGCTCCACCGTTGCTCCATCTTTCACCTCAGGAGGCCCCTTTTCGTGTCCCCGGTCCGGTACACCATTGTTTACCGCAGTCATTTGTCCCTAAGAGTCTGGAGTCCTCTAAATTTGTTTTTGTCAAACACAATGCACACAGGACACCACTACAGCCTTTGTATGATGGACCGTTTCGAGTTCTTCAACCAGGTCCGAAACATTTCATTTTGGATTTAGGGGGTCGTACTGAGACTGTCTGTATTGATAGGCTTAAACCAGCTCATGTTATGTCAGATGATCAGGTTGTTACGGCCCAAGCTCCTCGCAGAGGCAGACCTCCATCCACATTATTAACGGACGGCGGTCCTTCTTCCGGAAACTCTCAACGTCCATTGGAGCCCGAATCTTCTGCAGACCCTCCTCGTAGCCCTCCACTTCATCAGACTGGTTCTGCAGGGCCCAGGTTCAGCCGTTCTGGTCGTTTGATCAAACCTAAAATGCGGGACTAGTGATGGACCTTACTGGGTGTTCTGGGGGGGCGTGTGTGGTGGACCACTAGGGGGCTCTACTCACACCCAGTGGACCGAATGTATTACAGGATGCTTTTATTGTGAAAGGTCCAGAGGACCGGATGTTATGTGGGTATATAAAGCAGTGTTGGGCGGGTTCCCGCCAGTTTAGTAAGAGTTGATTAAAAGGTGAAGTTCTGCAGCCTGTCTCCTGTGTCGTCACTTCACCCCCTCTTACAAGTTCATCCATTTTATAATGGGCTCTTTAGAAAGTTTAGAACAATTGATTTGACTTTAGTAAAGAGCTGTTTGAGTTAGGAGAAATTATTTACTCCGACAGGATCGATGAGCTAATGGCTAGTCCAAATGTGGCCAAGACCAAATTGGATTGCTGCCACCACAAAACAGCTCGTCTGAAAAGTTTTGCAGCAGTTCAAGAGAACTCTTATAAAACTTGACATGGCAGTCCATTTCACACTCTTCTCATCGTCTGCCATAGAAAGTGAAGCAGTGCATGGTTAATGTTCTTGTGTTTCTGTGTGTACATGTTCATTTGATGTTTCATACCAGAATTTTCAGCATAAAAATTCAACATCACATGAACATGTTCCTATCATTTAGCCATGTTGACCAAACGCTGCAGCTCGGTCTCTCTCATCTCGAGTCTTCTCCGGCATGAAAGGCGGCGGGTGATATGCATTCCTTCAAGGAATGCTTGGCCTTTTTTCCAAAAGTTTTTACAGTAATTCAATCTATTTTTGTCTGACTAGCCTTTAGCTCGTCAGTTCAAGCAGACTTCATTTCCATTTCTCCAAACTGAAGCTGTTCAAAAACAAAACTATTGTTTTTATTGAACTATAATAAAAACGTGTGCAGAATCTGAACCCCACTGCTAAAACCTGAACCGTCTCTTCAGAGTCGGAGAGAGTCAGTCAGTTTATTACTGCCATTGTCAATGAACAGGATTCACAGACTAGGAACTTGTACACACCAACCAATACAATACAATATTCAGAAAAAATGTGCAAATGGAGTTGTGCAGTTAAAATATTGATAAAGTGACCAGAGCAGAGTTATACAGTAACAGGATTATGAATGTTCAAGAGTCTGGCGGCAGATGGGAAGAAACTGTTCCGAATGGACCGAAGCCTCCCGAGGGGAGTGGTTCTAAGTGTTCATATGCAAGGTGAGGAGGGTCAGCTGTAATCCGACCTGCTGGCCCCACAGTCCTGGAGACGTACAGGTCATGGAGAGATGGGCACAATGCACTGCAGTCTCTGTCTGTCCCTGGCAGTGGCCCCGGCGTACCACACCATGATGGAAGAGCAGAGGATGGACTCGATGATGGCCGTGTAGAACTGCACCATCAGCTTGGCTTTCCTCAGCTGTTGTCCTCAAGTGGGAGCTGATGTTCAGCTCCCACTTGAGGTCCTGGGTGATGGTGGTGCTGAGAAACCGATAACAGTACATAGTGATGATGGGGGTATCGTTAAGGGCGAGGGGGCCCAGAGGGGCTGTGACTTTCCTGAAATCCACGATCATCTCCAGTCTTCTGGACATTAAGCTCCAGGTTGTTGTCGCTGCACCAGGTCACCAGCCGATCCACCTCCCTCCTGTAGGCAGACTCATCACCATCCGAGATTAACCCGATGAGGGCGGTGTCATCTGCAAACTTAAGTTTTATGGAGTCATGGCTGGAGGTGCAGCAGTTGGTGTACAGGGAGAAGAGCAGGGGGGAAAGTACAGAGCCCTGTGGAGATCCTTCCATCAGAAGCAGCAGACAAAATGAGACTAGATCCATAACCAAACTGAAAACAGTTCTGTAATAAACTTATTTTTTATATGCATTTTATCTTCAGTCATAATTCAATAAGCAGGTTCATAACTTATCAGCAGCTTTTATTTATTGTCTTAACGTTTTATGTTGTTCAGAATAAACGTCACAGCTATTTGTAACTTCTGATTGCATTTGTTTTTAAAGGTCCTACTTTGTTGTTTTCTGTTTTTCACTGAAACTCAGGAGACGAAGTGCTGTTATGTAGTCAGCGTCTTACCTGCAGTAGAAAGGTGTTGTCAGGCAGAGATTCTCAGGAGAAATAAACTAAAAGGTTAGAGCAAGGCCAAGACCAACTTAAAACAACTTTATAGAACAGTTTTAAATCCCTTTACAGCACTATCACTCCTCTGTTAGAGGGATTTTATACCAGAGTTGTTCAGTCTGTTGCCACCAATGATCCATGTGAAGCATATCTCATAAATAGATCATACTAAGAGCAATGGGGTAGAATAACTGATAAAATTTGTCATAATAAATGTTGGAATGAAAAATAAAAAAAAATGGTTTTGCTTAAATTTGCAGTAATTTTTTACATATACAGTATTCACTTAGGCCATTAGTTGAACTCCAAAAACTACCTCTACCTGATAAAGTAAACTAATACAGTAATGACATTTCTACTGCTGGTAAGATACTGACTGCTGACAACTCCTCTGAACAGTTTCCCCAGATTATGCAGTGCTGGACTTGTTAAAGAAAATGTATTCTGCTGAAAGTTTTTTTTTTAACCATTTTAAGTAATTTGGAATAACAATGCAGGCGGCACGGTGGCTCAGTTGATAGAGCTGTTGCCTCTCAGTCGCCAGATCAAATCCCTGTCTGGGGTCCTTCTGGGTGGAGTTTGCATGTTCTCTCTGTGCATGCACAGGTTTTCTCCGGGTACTCTGGTTTCCGGCTCACACAGACCAAAAACATGCATGTTAGACTGATGGTAACTCTAAATTGTTCCTAGGTGAGAGAAAGAGAGATTGGTTGTCTGGTTTGTCTCTATGTGGCTCTGTGATGGACTGGACACCTGTCCAGGTGTCCCTGTGATGGACTGGACACCTGTCCAGGTGTCCCTGTGATGGACTGGACACCTGTCCAGGTGTCCCTGTGATGGACTGGACACTTGTCCAGGTGTCCCTGTGATGGACTGGACACCTGTCCAGGTGTCCCTGTGATGGACTGGACACCTGTCCAGGTGTCCCTGTGATGGACTGGACACTTGTCCAGGTGTCCCTGTGATGGACTGGACACCTGTCCAGGTGTCCCTGTGATGGACTGAGACCTGTCCGGGTGTCCCCCGCCCTCTCACAGCGATGGATGGATATGGACACCAGTGACCCCCGCTACTCAAAAAGGAAGAAGCGGGTGAAGATGATGGATGGAACAACAATGAAGCCCTAAACACCCTTAGATTTATCACAAATGTGAGAAAATTTTCAAACTGAAGCACCTTCAATTAACTATTTTTTATTAGCATAAATTAATGTGAGGTTCCTCTGGTGTTCTGTCCTGGTGACAAACTTTCAAATGAACACAAATACAGAAAATTTGTATTTTTTCTTATTTTAGAAAGAAAAGAGTAGTTCCATTATGTCAATATCAAAAGTCAGATGTGTCAGATGTTCTAATGATCACTTTTTATTTAGGGATTAGAGGGACAGTCAGGAAAACAAAGACTAAATCCAGTTTAATGTGTCAGTTTGTGGACGTGTGTCACACTGACCACACAGCAGAGGTGCGATCAGCTCTGTGACATGCACACACGCAGAATACAGAGTGCAAAGTCAACTCCATCTGAACAGAACCTACGCAGGATCGTGGAGAGTACATTCAATATTTCACTTTACAATTGCACAGAACATCAAAGAAAAAGCATCAAAGCTTCACCAGTTATATTTGAAATACCAAGACTAAAACTTCTGCCAGTCAAAATGCATGCTGGTTATGTTTCACTGCACAAGCTGTGTGCTACTTCAAACCTTTTACTGAAACGAGTGTGGTCAGAGCAAACGGGTCAATATCTAGTGAGTGCTGGTGCTGAATGTGTGGCTCCAACAGGTAAACGGACATTTATCAGGCAGCATTTGAACAGAGCGTCAAATTCTGTCCTGGCCTTCAATAAAAACAAGATGCGAGTTTCAGATTGCAGATGAATGGTCATTTAAAAACGTGCAAAAATGCAAAAGCATCAACAGAGCTGGAGGTTTGTCAGATTACTGAGACAAATTCTTCCAAAGGCTTCGTGTTGGCTCACCAGCTGCTCAAACTAACCCTGGTGGACAATCAGATACTGTAAAAACTCATGTGAATAAACGAGCAGTAAACTTGTGTCTTTGACGTGTTTTTTTGTGCGTCTGTGAACCCAAACTCAGTCGTTCCTGTCACTTCAACCCATGTTTTCAAATATTCCGAGAAATGATGTGCAAGTAAAAAATGTTCACTCTGATATTTTTGTCTGAAATGACAGTGGCCCATAATCCCGCCACATAAACCAGCTGAGACAACTATTTGTGCAGCTGCTTTTCTAACATGGTGTGTTTAACCACGTTAATGTGGATACGGAGGTTAAAATGAGCAGCTGCTGGATACATTGTGTGGCTTTCCTGAAATGTGCTGCCCCAGCTCCGTTTTATTTATATTTATTAATAAGCTGTATGAAAATCAAGACCCATGGTTGAAGGATTTCTATTACATTTTAAAAGGATGTAATATTTCTTCTTTTAGTTTCTTCTATTTGTTGGTACATGAGGCACAGCACACGGAAAGTTTCTCTAAAAGTGACGAGAAGAATAATCTGTAAATCTGGCTCCTGCTTCCATATTCAACTTAGCAATTTAAAAGACAAAGTACATTTCAAATTAAAAATGTTCATTGAAAATGTTAAGGTTTGTAAAACAATACTAATTAAACGATGACTGACACAAAAATAAATCAACTACACTCCTCACTTTATTAGGTCCACGTGTTGAATCATTTGACAACACAAAGAGCCAACAGGCCACTCACATGGCAACAACTCAATGCATTCAGGCTGTGGAGGACTAAACTTCAAAACAAGCATCAGAATGAGCAAGAAAGGGGATCTCAGATACATCCATCCATTATTTTTACCTGCTTCTTCTTTTTCAGGTCACAGGGGTCATCGGTGCCCATATCCAGTTTCTGGGGAAACCCATACGTGTGCAAGACATCTTCCTATCCACAGACACTGGTGACTCTGTGCTGCTTGTCCTATTGGACCTCTCATCCGCTTTCGACACCATCGACCATGAGATCCTCATTGCTAGGTTGGAACAGTGGGTGGGCATCACAGGGTCGGCTCTCAATTGGTTCAGATCCTACCTCTCTGACAGGTCCTTTTGTGTTTCCATCAATGATTTTAGCTCTGCAGTGGCGGCTCTTAAATGGGGGGTTCCGCAGGGGTCCATCCTGGGTCCTCTCTTATTCTCCTTATACCTGCTGCCACTTGGTGCTATTTTCCGGAAACACAACATACCCTTCCACTTCTACGCCGATGACTGTCAAATTTACTTCCCCCTTAGACAAAATGGTACATGCTCTATTCAACCTCTGCTCGACTGCCTGGCTGACATCAGGGACTGGCTGGCTTTAAATTTCTTATGTTTCAAATGGTAAATGGTAAATGGAGCTTATTTATATAGCGCTTTCCAGCCCCCTGTGAGGAGCCCCAAAGCGCTTTACAATACCAACCATCCACCCATTCATACACGCATTCATACACCGGTAGCGGCCGACTGCCATGCAAGGCGCCTTTCCAGTCCTACCGGGAGCAACTCGGGGTTAAGTGTCTTGCCCAGGGACACAACGACATATGGTGTGGGGAACCGGGATTCGAACCTCCAACCTTCCGATCGGGGGACGACTGCCATTACCACTACGCCACGGCCGCCCCATTGATAAGAAGTCGGAAGCCATATTGTTCCTTCCCAAGGACACAACCTCGAACCACTGCATCGACCTGTCTGCTCTACCCGTCTGAAAAACAAAAAGTCACAAATCTGGGAGTGATGATGGATCCTTCCATGAAACTCAACAGTCATGTAAACATGATCGTCAAATCTTGTTTTTTCCAGCTGAGGCGACTGTCTAAGCTGAAGCCCATATTATCAAAACATAACCTGGAGACAGTGATTCACACAAATTCACTTCTGCTTGGCGTCAGTCAGACCACCATTGCACGATTACAACTGATTCAGAACGCAGCAGCCCGATTTTTAACTAGTACACGCAAAAGTGAGCACATTAAACCAGTCTTGGCCTCCCTGCACTGGCTACCGGTTCATCTTAGAATCCAGTTCAATATACTGTACTCCTGTATGTCTACAAATCACTGAACAGTCTCGCCCCTGCCTATCTCTCAGATTTGTTCCACCCATATGTTCCTCCACGTGCTTTGAGGTCAGAGGACCGGGTACTTTTTAAGAGTTCCAGTAACTCGCCTTAAGCGCAGAGGTGACAGGGCCTTCTCTGTAGCAGGCCCAAGACTTTGGAACAAGTTACCTCTGCTCGTCAGACAGGCCCCCTCCCTCTCGGTTTTCAAATCCCGGTTAAAAACTCACTACTATTCTGTTGCTTTCAATGCCAGCTGATTGGTGTTTGATCGTTTTATTTATGATCTGCAATGTTTTTATGTCTTTCGTGTTGTACTTCATTGTGTGTGTTGCCTGTTGTTTGTTTGTTTGTTTGTCCAGCACTTTGGTTTGGACTTGTTCCTGTTTAAAGTGCTTTATAAATAAAATGGTATGGTATGGTATGGTAAGAGGCAGGGGACACCTGGAACAATCAGTAACATGAGTTTTGTCTTCAGAGTAGCTGGACTCTTAGAGATAGGGTGATGTTATTCTATTTTAAACCTTGCAAATCCCACATCTCTTTTGCAAGTTAGGCCTGGGCCTGAAGACAACCTAACAAATGTTTTGGACTGTGGGAAAAAACCCACACAAACACGAGTGGAAGATACAAACTTGGCTCAAAAATATGACCCAGGACCTTCTTACTGTGAGGGAACAGTGCTAACTAGAGCCCAACCGATATATCGGGATGGCCAATAATTTAGTCCGATATAGATGTTTTGGGGACATACTGTATATCCTATCAGTGATAATTGTCCCATTATGCGCCAATATAAACACTTGTAATTTTCACCCCTAAAACCCTGTGAAGCAGCCATAATTGTACAATGTATCCAGTAGAGGGTGCATGAGCTTTCATGGCATTGCAGTTCACTTTAAGTTTAAGATAAGAACTTTATTGATCCTGCAGGAAATTGCTGAATTGTTTAACTTTCATATTCAGCACAGACAAAGCAGGGAGCAATACTGTGTAGTGTATTTTACTGAACAGAGCATGGTAAGTTTATGTAACTGATCTGTAAAATAAATCAACAATAAATCCTCCAACCCACGTGTCGTTAGCTACGTGTCTCTCAAGTTAGCAAGCTAACGTTTAGATAACCAAGCTATTGCCTTGTAAAACTTTATCCAGAACAATAAATCAAACGTAGAGGTAAAATATATCAGTGTTAGTAAAGTTATACTTGTCGTTCTTAATGAAATGCATTGTTTGTCTGAAATCTTTACATCTCTGCAAAGAAAAATAAACTCTTCTATGATCAACACTAATTATTCCTTTACCACGTGACGTTTGTTACAATGAACAGGGAAGGTGTTGTTTGATTTATATTTTTGTAACAAACTTGATAACTTTATGGTGAAAAGTGGAGGATATAAAATGTGAGCGCACATTAGGAACTGGTTGTAAACCTACTGTGGAACTACGTATAGCATGGATCTGATTAGCTTGGCTTCATGGTTGCTATCAGCTGCTAAATAAACAAGCCCTGCTCCACTTGCTGTTTACTTAGATTTTTGGGGGTGGACAAAGCTAAAAGATTTTCAGCCATTTTGTGGGCTATCAGTGTTTGCCTTTCCCTCCCCAATATTGGCAATAGCTAAAAGTTCCATATCAGTCGGGCTCTAATGCTAACCACTAAGTCATCAGGCTACTCAGTTGTCTGGGAGAAACTCTTAATAGAGCTGCTACTCTGCAATGAGAGGAGCAAGTTGATGTGGTCTGACAAAGATGCTTCTGGATGCCTCACTGTTCCAAGCATGTCCATCTGGGAGGAGACAACAGGAAAGAGCCAGGACATGCTGGAGAATCCACCTCTCAGCTGGCCTGGGAACAGAACAGCTGAAAGATGTGGCTGTGGAAAGAGATGTCTGGGCCTCCCTGCAGAAGCTGCTGCCCCTGCGACCTGACTCTGGAAGGAATAGAAACGACAGACGGGTGGTAATTTAGGTGACTATGAATGTAGCACGGTAGTTGTTACCAGATGGGCCAGTCTGAGTGTTTCGGAAACTGCTGATCTGTTGTTGTTTTTTTGACACAACCATCTTTAAGGTTTACGAAGAATGGTCCAAAACAGAGAAAATATCCAGTTATCCAATATGCGTGGATGAAAAAGTCTTGTTGATGTCAGAGAGCAATGAAAAGACTGGTTCAAGATGACAGGAAAGCAACAGTAGCTCAAATAACCACTTGATCCAATCAAGATGTGCAGGAACTACGGTATATCTGAACATGTCTAACCTTGAAGCAGATGGGCTGCAGCAGCAGAAGAACACACCTGGTGCTACTCCTGTCAGCTAAAAACAGGAAACTTACACAGACTCACCAAAACTGGACAATAAGAAATTTAAAAACCACTGCCTGGTCTGATGATGTATGTAAACCCAAGAGATGATGGTACCTCATAATCTCAGACTATCAGCAGTTTCTGAAATACTCAGACCAGTTCGACTGACACAAACAACCACATTCAAAGTCATACCACATCTACATGCCTAAATGCATCGAGTTGCTGCCATTTTACTGGCTGATTAGCTATTTACGTTAACAAGTCATTAATCAGATGAACTTAATCACGTGGCCATTGAGTGAAATGACAGCACAAGTTGAAATTATCTCTTTGTCAAAACTGTCTAGTTTCTTAAATTTCCAGGTAAATCAATCTGTAAAGCAACAACCAAGTGCCTTCCTATATTAATGATCTTCAGTGTAGGTGCAGGTGTACCTGTCATTCTGTTTGTCTCTCCTTTCTGTCCTCTCAAACCAGCCGCTCAAAACAGATGGCTGCTTGTCCTGAGTCTTGGTCTGCTGGAGGTTCCATCCAGTCTGAAGTTTTTCCTTTCCTTTGTGCTTGTTGAGAAACTGTGACAAAGTGAAGACTCAACTTGTCTGCTTCTTCCTTAGATAGAGAACTTTACTAATTGTCTTTTCTATGTATGTGAATGTTTCTGTTCAGTGTCCTGAGACAACTTTGTTGTGAATTGTTGCTACATGTATATAAATAAACTGAATTGAATTAATGTTTCATATTATCCTAACAGCCCCCCTCTCTCAGATTGCGGGTTTACTTGTGGTTTCTAGTTCCTAAAAGTAAAATGTGAGGAAGATCTTTCAGTTCACAGGCTCCTCTCTTGTGGAACCAACTTACAGTTTCTGTCTGTGAGGCTGACACATTGTCCAGTTTGAAGACTGGGCTTAGGACTCTCCTTTTTGCTAAATCCTATAGTTAAGGTTGGCTTGGGTTTCCTGACACATACCGGTACATACAGATATTGCTGTAACTAATCTGGTTTTCTTTGTTTTATCTTCAAAAAAAAAAAACTAAATTTGTACCAATCATTCTGTTTGTCTCTTCTCTTCAGTGTCTTCTCTAAACCCAGCTGGCCGAGACAAATAGCAGCTCATCCTGATCCTGAGTCTGGTTTTGCTAGGAGTTTATTCATATTAAAAGGATTTCAGTTCAATTCAGTTTATTTATGTAGCTCCAAATCACAACAGAAGTTATCTCAGGCCACTGAACAGAAACATTCAATCTTCACTTCATTGCAGTCTCCCATCCTGAGCAAGTACAAAGAAGACAGTGGAAAGGAAAAACTCCATCCATCCATCCATCCATCTTCTTCCGCTTATCCGGGGTCAGGTCGCGGGGGTAGCAGCCTAAGTAGGGAGGCCCAGACTTCCCTCTCCCCAGCCACTTGGAGCAGCTCCTCCGGGGGAATCCCAAGGCGTTCCCAGGCCAGCCGAGAAACATAGTCCCTCCAGCGCGTCCTGGGTCTTCCTCTGGGTCTCCTCCCGGTGGGACATGCCCGGAACACCTCACCAGGGAGGCGTCCAGGAGGCATCCTAACCAGATGCCCGAGCCACCTCAACTGGCTCCTCTCGATGTGGAGAAGCAGCGGCTCTACTCCGAGTCCCTCCCGGATGACTGAGCTTCTCACCCTATCTCTAAGGGAGAGTCCAGCCACCCTGCGGAGAAAACTCATTTCAGCCGCTTGTATCCGAGATCTTGTTCTTTCGGTCATAACCCAAAGCTCATGACCATAGATGAGGGTGGGAACGTAGATCGATCGGTAAATTGAGAGCTTTGCCTTTTGACTCAGCTCTCTCTTCACCACGACAGACCGGTACAGCGCCCGCTTCACTGCGGACGCTGCACCTATCCGCCTATCGATCTCACGCTCCAGTTTTCCCTCATTCGTGAACAAGATCCCGAGATACTTAAACTCCTCCACTTGGGGCAGGACCTCCTCCCCGACCCGGAGAGGGCATGCTACCCTTTTCCGGCTCAAGACCATGGCCTCGGATTTGGAGGAACTGATCCTCATCCCGGCCGCATCACACTCGGCTGCAAACCGCTCCAGTGAAAGTTGTAAATCACGAACTGATGAAGCCAGTAGGACCACATCATCTGCAAAAAACAGAGAAGCGATTCTAAGGCCACCAAAACGGATCCTCTCAACACCTTGGCTGCGCCTAGAAATTCTGTCCATAAAAGTTATGAACAGAATCGGTGACAAAGGGCAACCTTGGCGGAGTCCAACTCTCACCGGAAACGAGCCTGACTTACTGCCGGCAATGCGGACCAAGCTCTGACACCGGTCGTACAGGGACCTAACAGCCCTTATCAAAGGGCCTGGTACCCCATACTCCCGGAGTACCCCCACAGAACCCCCCGAGGGACGCGGTCGAATGCCTTCTCCAAGTCCACAAAGCACATGTAAACTGGTTGGGCAAACTCCCACGCACCCTCCAGGACCCTGCTGAGGGTGTAGAGCTGGTCCAGTGTTCCACGACCAGGACGAAAACCACACTGCTCCTCCTGAATCCGAGGTTCGACTATCCGACGGACCCTCCTCTCCAGAACCCCTGAATAGACCTTACCAGGGAGGCTTAAGAGTGTGATCCCCCTATAGTTGGAACACACCCTACGGTCCCCCTTTTTGAATAGGGGAACCACCACCCCAGTCTGCCAATCCAAGGGAACTGCCCCCGATGTCCACGCGATATTGCAGAGTCGCGTAAGCCAACACAACCCTACAACATCCAGAGCCCTAAGGAACTCCGGGCGAATCTCATCCACCCCCGGAGCCTTGCCACCGCGGAGCTTTTTAACCACCTCGGCGACCTCAGCACCAGAGATCGGAGAACCCGACCCAAAGTCCCCAGGCTCTGCTTCCTCAGTGGAAGACGTGCCAGTAGGATTGAGGAGGTCTTCGAAGTATTCCGCCCACCGACTCACAACATCCCGAGTTGAGGTCAGTAGCACGCCACCTCCACCATAAATGGTGTTGGTCTCGTACCTCTTTCCCCCCCTGAGACGCCGGATGGTGGACCAGAATCGCCTCGAAGCCGTACGGAAGTCATTCTCCATGGCCTCTCCGAACTCCTCCCACGCCCGAGTTTTTGCCTCAGCAACCACCCGAGCCGCATGCCGCTTGGACTGCCGGTACCTATCAGCTGCTTCCGGGGTCCCACAAGCCAAAAAGGCCCAATAGGACTCCTTCTTCAGCCTGACAGCATCCCTCACTGCCGGTGTCCACCACCGGGTTCGAGGGTTGCCACCACGACAGGCACCAACAACCTTGCGGCCACAGCTCCGATAAGCTGCCTCGACAATAGAGGCGCGGAACACGGCCCACTCGGACTCCATGTCCCCCGCCTCCCTCGGAACGTGTTCAAAGCTCTCCCGGAGGTGGGAGTTAAAGCTCCGTCTTACGGGAGACTCTGCCAGACGTTCCCAGCAGACCCTCACAATACGTTTGGGTCTGCCAGGAGGAAAAACTCCATTTTAACAAAAGGAAACCTCCAGCAGAACCAGGCTCAGGACAAGGGGTCATTTGATTTGACCATCTGGGTTTGAGAGGACAGGAAGGAGAAACAGACAAACAAAGAATGGCAGATCCAGAAATAGGCGCAGGTGTACCTCCTATTGGAAGAAATATGAAAACACACGCCAAGGATAAAATAATTACAAATAAAAAACAGGTTGAGCAGAGTAAGTAAAGACAGTAGCAGAGTGAAAAAGTGTTGTCAGTTTGTCTTCCAGCAGTCTAAAGCCCCCAGTATAGCTCTGCGTTGGGCCGAGCGCCGCTGCACGCCGTGCGAACGCTGCGGCACAAGCCTTTGAACGCGGGCGTGAACGCGCCCATCTCAAATTTTACGACCGCTCACGCGCGCGCGTTGTCTCACAATAAACTGCCCGGCGGCGGACTGTTTTGTATGAGACACAAATGTATTAAATTCCTCTTCTTCATCGCTGATCTGGACTTTTCTTTTGTTTTTTTGCCAAAAGTCAAGTGATCGCTTGAAGCGGTCACCATTCGCTTCCTCCTCCGATGAGGAGGAATGAATGAATTTGTCACGAGCGAACTAAAGTCATGTCCAACGTGGATGCGCCAGGTTCTAAATATTTCCTGGTGGGCTGTGGGCTGCAGGACCAGCGCTCCCTGTTTTTATTTTATTTTTTAGATATTTTTATTAACATATAAACACAAAATACCGCTGCGCAGCTTGTGCCTTTTCTTTCTCCACCCGACCTATCAATCAATTCAGTAGGCGTGTCAGCAAATGACCAATCAGCGACCTCAATTTGTCCCGTAGGTAAACGCTCCGCCCTGCTGCTGCTCAAATTATGTCAAGAATTTGGAGCTTCACGCTGAGCTATACTGTGAATTGCCTGCGCGCAGCACGCGCGCGTCGAGACGAATTTGGAGCTTCACGCTGAGCTATACTGTGAATTGCCTGCGCGCAGCACGCGCGCGTCGAGCGGCGTGCTGCCCAATGCACAGCTATACTGGAGCCTTTAGTCTATAGCAGCATAACTAAGGGACAGCTCAGGAAACCCAAGCCGACTCTAACTATAGGATTGATCAGACAGGAAAGTCTTAAAGCTGCTGTATGTAACTTATTGTTATTGTTATTTTTTAAACATTTCTTCACTCTGCCACTATCTCCTGATATATTGATGTTTGACATGTAATATCTGAAAAAAACTATAGTCCTCTGGCGTCTCCCGGTGGTAATAAAAGCATTTATAAAAACCAGAGCGCCCCGCGGTTAACCAGCCAATAAAAACAGCCAGCCAATAAAAACAGAGCTTCTAACTTCTCACCCCCTAACCCACGCCCCCCCCAACCCACGCCCCCGCCTGTCAACCCTGCAGCGGCCGCGCAGGTTCTCGTTGAAATAATTGCAAAGCGATGCAAAACTGTTTTGTATGTGACACAAATGTATTAAATATCCCTTCTTCATCCCTGCTCTGGACTTTTCTTTTGTTTTTTTGCCAAAAGTCAAGTGATCGCTTCTTCCTCCAGACCTCGACTGACAGAAATGAGGAAGTCACGAGCGAATTAAATCATGTCCAACGTGGCTGCGTGAAGCTCTGCTGATTTCAGGGTGTTTTTGTGTTGCTGGACCAGTGCTCCATGTTTTTATTTTATTTTTTAGAACGTTTTATTAACATATAATCACAGAACTTTGCAGCGCCTGAGACGGGACGTAGTGGAGGCGGAGCATTCCAGGCTGCAGCGCGAGCGAGGTGGAGCTGAGTCATATATGGCTCTGAGTGAGGAGGGACCAGAAACGTGTCTCTGTTCAAAATGTTTCTAAGTGCCAGCATGTTCAAAAACTACATATTGCAGCTTTAAACCCAGTCTTAAAACTGGACAATGTGTCAGCCTCATGGACAGAAACTGGAAGTTGGTTCCACAAGAGAGGAGCCTGAGAACTGAAAGATCTTCCTCCATTCTACATTAGGAAATTCTAGGAACCACAAGTAAACCTGCAGTCTGTGAGTGAAGTGCTCTGTTGGGAAAATATGGAACAATAGGATCTCTAATATAAGATGGAGCTAGGTTGTTGAGAGCTTTGTAGGTTAGAAGTAAGATTTTGAATTAATTTCTGGACTTGACAGGGAGCCAGTGGAGAGAAGCTCAAACTGAAGAGATATGATCTCTCCCAGTAACTCCCATTAAAACTCTGGCAGCAGCATTATTACTTTCCAATACCACCAATGTATTGCTCAGTATGTGGGAATGTGTGTTGTATATGAATGTACTGTATTACAATAAGAACTGAATTTGCTGTAATTGGATTTGAATCTATGTCTAAATTGGATTTCTGGTTTGGACTAGTTTCATTCTGTACGGTGCCCTGAGATGACTCCTGTTGTGAAATGAGGCTATATAAATAAACTGAATTGAACTGCAGCATACAACCTGTTTCCAACTCCTCAGAAGACGAGCGAGCTCTTTGCTAAATAATGCCACAGTCTTCTCATGACAGCTGTGCTGATAAACAGAAGCCTCTTGGATCAGTCAGAGCACAACATCAGATTAAATCCACTGATGTCATCCAACTTGAGGAACGCCTGATGAGGAAGAAGAGAACTGCCGACATGAATGAGGACATAATGTGGACCCACGAGAGGCAGGTTATTACTCCGATATGAAGCAGGAGGATAAAGCCCATCAAAGGAGTCTGGGTGACCTCCTACTGGGCCAAGTTTTCATGGGGGTCAGTCTCTAGTACTCCTGCAGGTTCTGATCATGGTTCTGGTTTTGGTCATGGTTCTGAGAGGGGGACAGTAAGCGTGTGACGTGGCCAATGCCCTTGGTGACGCCCTCTCTGAAGAGCAGCTTGGCACCTACTCGGAGGTACTCGGGGTGTTTGATGAAGCGGAAGCGAACGACCGCCCTCTCACCTGTTCGCAGTTCATCCTGAAAGCAGCAGAGACCACGTTACGCTCTGACTACATCCAAGATTGAACTGGACCTGACTAACAGACCAACCTTTCCATGAAGGCATTCCACGATTGCCGTCTGCCTGACGTTACCGACGTGTACAGTGACTTGTGACCCTCGCCGAAATGTCTTCGCATGAAAGAGCAGAACAATGGCAGCTTCAAACTGACAGCAGATGGTTGGGTTCATCTTGGGACTGACCATCACCATTCCCTGAAATGACCAAACATTACCACTTTACAGAAGAATTAGGATGTTGTCAACAACAAATTTCAAC
>JBBPBX010017343.1:30412-41017 GCA_038048925.1 Garcialebias charrua
CCTCCATTGATTACGGTGACATTCTCTACATGAATGCTCCTACAAGCACCCTGCGGATGTTGGATGTTGTCTATCATGGTGCACTAAGATTCATAACTGGTTGTGATTATCGTACCCACCACTGCACCCAGTATTCACTGGTTAACTGGACATCATTAACCTCACGCAGACTCTTCCACTGGTACATTTTCATCTTTAAATCACTTCTTGGTCTGCTGCCCTCATACATCTCCTCCTACATGTCTCTGCGTGAGTGCAGCTACAGCGTGCGCTCTCAGGACATGATTACCTGCAGTGTTCCGTCAGTGAGGACTGAACTTGGAAAAAGGGCCTTCTCCTACTCTGCTCCTGCTTCATGGAATATCTTACAAAAAGATCTGAAGCTCTCGACCTTGACTTCTCTAAATGGTTTTCAGAATCTGTTGGAATCCTGGCAAAAACCAATGCAGACATGTTCTTGTTTTTGATTTTGTACATCTACCTTGTGGTGTTTTGCTAGTTTTTGATACTTTGCATTTCACTTTTTATTTCTCTCTTATGTTTTTCTGTTGTTTGTTGTTTAAGGAAATTCTATCATTGCTGTTCATCATTCTTTAGTTTGTAGCAGGTCGCTTTTGTAAATAAGCCCACGAGGCTCAATGAGATTTACCTGACTAAATAAAGGTTGAATGAATGAATGAACTGGTGCCCATACCCAGCAGTCACTGTGTGAGAGGCAGGGACACCATGGACAGGTCTCTAGTCCATCACAGGGACACATAAAGACAAAGACACTGTGCCGCCCTAAAGTAAAAACAATTAAATATAAATATGTAATGTAAATACTTTTTTTTTAAAGAGCGCACAAATGTTCAGCCCCTTTCAAGTTACAGTTGTAATAAGAGGAAAGAATATAGAAATGTATAGTCATATAGTCAATATACTGTAGTCAGGAGATGGATACAAAACTATTTTAAGGCCGAAACATCTCCAGAAGTTCTGTTAAATCTATCATCAAGAAATAGAAGGAATATATGTGTAAATCTACCAAGAGCAGGCTGTCCTCAAATGAAGTGACCGTGGAAGAAGGAGAATAGTGAGACACCTGTGGTCACTCTGAAGGAGTTGCAAACTCCAACAACAGGAGAGATGGGATAGACTGCAACATACAACTGTCCAAGTTTTCTTTTACCAGACTTAACTTGATGGGAGACTGGCAAAGAGAAGACACTGTTGAAGAAAAGTTTTATACTTTAGCTTTTCCCTTTTACTACTTTTAGCTTTTAGTTGGTGTTTTGATACTTTTTGTTTGTAGCTAGTGATTCCTCTATTAGCATGGTAAGGCCTGGGCATTCAGGGCTGCAGTCCTGGGTCTCAGAAGTATGGAAGCAGGAATGGTTCATATTTTAAATTAAAATGGATTAATAGAAATGGTTTTTAGTTTCAAAATAAAGCTGCATGTTTTGACTCATAAATAAAATTTAAAATGAATAATTCAAACTGCATTTTCATTTTCTTCTTTGAGACTGCTCAATTTGTAAATACAGAAGAACTTCATATTCAAATCATTAATTAAGCTCCTAATGTAAGGTGCAGGTTAAGAGCAGGGTTTGTTGAGCTTTCTCTATATTTAATACCAGCAGCATTCGTTTCAGTACACCTGAACTATCAAAGCACTTTGTGTCTGGCACCAAGACTGATTGCTCACACCCCAACATACCTGTAGATGATATAATGTTGACTGTAAGTACATATCTGCAGGGCTACAAAGAGTTGGTGTTTAAAATTAAACTGTATATGCATACGATAAGTATGTGAGTGTGAAATGGTTACTGTTTTGTACTTTGGTACAAAATAGAGACTTAAGTAGGAGGAAGTAAGATTTTCTTAGTTAAAATTTAACAAGCACCCTTTTCGTGCAGACGTACAGTTGAAGAGAGATGAAGAGATAATCTAACCCCCTGAGAGACTCTGCCTCATGTATGAAAGAATATTACAAATAAATCAGTTTCTGAAATGTGTTTAGTCAAATAATGTTTTATAATTTCTGAATGATTGAATAATTCAGTTTCAAAGATATTTGCCTAATTAGACAAACTCCTCGGGCTCATCAGTCGTATTTGAGTGCAGAGTTTTTCACTTTAGATTAGAATTTGCTGACCAGGAGGTAGTGAGACCAAAAACATTAAACACATGGACCTAAAGCCACCGTCTTAACATCAACTTGACAAATTTGAACCAATCCTATAAGTCACTGAGAAGCAGTTCCACTAGTTTTGAATCCTCCTAAATGCTTGAATGATTTTAGGTGACCTGCTCTGACCTTGCGCAGCAGTGAGCGGTCAAAGTTTCCCAGAGCCAGCGTGGCTGCCTGTCCGGCCCGCAGGACCCTGCAGGCCGAGCGGTTCCTCTGGATGCTGCCCACTTTCAGACGCATGAAGCGGCCCTCGTCTGTCGGACCCACCACCAGCCGCTCACCCTCCCTGCACACACCACTTAAACACACATGGAAAACACCCTGATGCATGCTCAATAATCCAGGTAGAAAAATCTAAAAAAGCTAAGTCTGGTCCTCTGGACATTCAAAAAAAAAAAAAAAACTGTAGAAACGTTTCGTCTTTCGTCCGAAAGACTTCCTCAGTCTGAAATGCTGTATTCAGCTCAGTCTTATAAATAGCAAAAAAAAAATAGCCAAAAGGATGGCCCAGCACAGAAGATCAACATCATCAGGTCAGGACTCTGCAGTCTACACTCATCTCCAGGCCAGCGGTCACTCTTTCAGGGATGAAGATGTTCACATCCTTGATAGAGAGGAACGATGGTTTGAGAGAGGAGTAAAGGAGGCCATCTTTGTGAAAAGAAACCGTCCATCATTAAACAGAGGTGGAGGCCTCCGGGTTCAACTGTCCCCCTCCTACAATGCTGTTATTGCTAGTATCACTCAGCCCTCTGTGAATAGCAAACAACCATCAGGGTGCTAACGATCCATCGTTAGGCTGATGGTCCTCCTTGATCATGTGAGCAGCTGGTTTCAGCTGTCATCAGCCAACTGGTTGATCCACTGTGAGAGGGTGCTATTTATAAGACTGAGCTGAATACAGCATCTCAGACTGAGGAAGTCTTTCTGACAAAAGACGAAACGTTTCTACAATTTTTTTGCTTTGTTTTGTTTTTTGAATGTCCTGAATGTCCAGAGGACCAGACTTAGCTTTTTTAGACACATGGAAAATGATTTTCATTTGCCTTTTCGCAACAGGGTTCAGGTCTGTGGCAGTATTTCAACGTCAGTTTAAAAGTCTGCCTGCAGATCAGCCAGCTTGTGTTTTGGTCATCTGCCTGAGCTTAAAAAAAGGAAAGAATGTGCAAATAGCATCACCCAGTGTGTGTTTGCTCATTTGTTTGTTAGCAAAATATCTCGACAACATCTGAATGCAAGTAATCATTAGATGTAGCTCCACAACCGCACAACCTTTAGTCAACTCATTTTAAGATGGCTGCCACAACAAACTGACCTTAAAAACACAAAGATGGCTCTGTCAGTTTTACAGATGCTGACTTGAATTGGTGTGGTAGTAGCTGAGGATACTCACCAACATACAGTATATTCTTATGCCCTGTTTACATGGACACGATGGGGGAAAACGTAGGTTTTTGCGTATGACACGGACCAATTCTGTGTCTACATGCATCCACTGGATTCCCCCCGCCCTCATGAATCTGCTGTAGTTACCATGCCGGGTCATTAGATGGCGCTGTGAAATTTTTTCACCTTCACCTAATGCACATGCGTGTTTCCTCAGTATGCTGCTTTCTTCTGTGCTAAAAGTTCAGCTAACAACAAGTTAACAACAAGTTAAAGATGAATTTTAGATAAGAGTCGACAGATTTGACGCCAAGCGGGACTCTCTTCATCTAACAAGCTCCACACCAGTCGCTGAGTGGACCAGAACCGAGTCGACGAGGATGATGTCGGACTTTAGTCCGTGATAAGCAACTGATTTACAGCAGGTAAATCAACGTTCTTAATAATGTTTCCTTATGTTTACTTCGATCACACAACAACCAACTGAGTTTTTTTATTTTTTCCTGCGAGGTTGAGAAGCTGTCCTTCCACCAGTGGACCGGTTCGGATGGGACCAGAATGAAAACAGAGCAGAGTCCAGTTCATTAACGTAGTTACAGTTCGGTTAACGTGTTTTTAATAGTGTTCAGTTTAATTCTCAGTGTTTGTGTGACATACAGTTTGTGGTGTTGAATAAATAAATACAAAATAAACCTGGTGTCTTCATTTTCAACTTTAATAACACGCAACATGTTACGCATCGTTTAAATCACGTAACGAGTCCAGATAGCTTCATTTAGCTCAGATAACTATTAGGGATGCACCGATCCACATTTCTCACTTCCGATCCGATACCGATACTTATTAACTCAGTATCGACCGATACCGATACTTTCCCGATACGATACTGTTCAGGTATTTGACTCTGTATAATGAAACTTTTGCACCCAAACTATTCATTTTAACATTGTGTGAGATAAACCCAATGAAGACACTCTTAAGCCTTACAATAGGGAACCCCCCTATTGTAAGGCTTAAGAGTGTCTTCATTGGGTTTATCTCACACATTGTTAAAAAGGGCAGTCACAGATTGTGATTGAACACAAGTGCTCTTTGAAGCTGGATCGGAAAAGTATCGGCAGGTTTGATCCGATACCGATACTTAAATAATGCTGGTATCTGATACCGATACCGATACTGGATCGGATCGGCCCCATCCCTAATAACTATATATATCTCCCATGCTAACATAAATATTGTTTATTATTGTTAAACTGTTATTATTTAGCACATTTAGTATGTTCTAGTGCAGCGTGACGTGTGAAATATCTGCCTGCCTCGTTCAATAAACAGTTATATTAGAACTGGATCAGACTGTCTCCTCCAACACAGATGCAGCTACATTCAGGTGTAGATTAATTAAATATGAGACTCAAAATATATTCCACCAGTCGTAGTTCAGAAAGCATTGCGTGTCCGCCACCATTGTTGTTGATAGAAATGTCGTCTGTCTGCACGTGCGTGCGCACGCATGTGGTTCAAACAAAGCTCAGCGGGAGATGTTTATGTTATCAACGGGTTGTCAGTGAAAAACCTCCACTCTGGAGGGTAGATTCAGAAACCTTCGGATTCAAAGAGGGGGGCCAGTGGTGTCGTGTAAACGATCGGCAGAACCGCAGAGAGAAAGCTGCGGTTTCACTCAAAATATGTGCCGTGTAAACGGCCCCTTAGTGCAGGCATGCTTGCACAGAATCTGCATTTAAAGTTGCCACTAATTATTTGGAATCAACTCTGTCTGTTAACAAAATATCTTGTGAACTGTGACATTGTCATCACACGCATCATCATATGAGATCACACAGTTATTTTGAAGGTTTGATCATAAAGCTACAACTAGTCATCATTTGATGATCCTAAATTGAAAACTCTGGTGTAAAAGGTGACAAGTGATATGCATTCCTTCAAAAAATGCTAGGCTGATTTGAATCAGTGACAGGAATCATATCTGAGTGATTGGTATAGATTGATAAACATTTTTAAATAATTCAGTAAATATTTGTAAACTTTTAAACTTCAAAATAATCAAGATTTAAAACAAAAACTCTAGCGTCTGGATCAGTTTGACAGTTTAGTCTGAAAACTGAGGCCTCAGGTTATTTGGACCCAAAGGGAGCAGGAGGGTTAATACAGAACTGCTGATTTGTGTGTCAGGATCACAGAACATTTTACATGACCGAAAATTGAAAGAATTTAGCATTTTTTATACAAAGTTGTCTCACCTGTACAGAGTCCCTCCAACAACAGTCCCCACATCAGGAACTGAGTAGATCTCATCCACCTGCAGACACACACGAGCAGGTTGAAGCAGCTGGATCCAACTTTGACTTTCATCAGTCAGCAGTGCAGGAAATATTTTATGTTCAGAAACATTATTTTGCATCAATTTTCTTTCTTTAGAGTTGTTAGATTTTTCTTTACATAATAATTTTGCTACTTTTATTTTTAGACAAATTTCTGACTACAGTAGTCCCTCGCTACTTTCCAGTTTGTTTATTGCAGACTCGCTCTTTCGCGGTTTTTCAAAATAAGAGTGGACATGACACACAATTGACTGATTGATGAATGAGCTGCACGATCGGCATAACATTTTTATTTAAAATGAATTATTTTAAATTATTTAGCACCTGCTGCAGATTTGTGCAACCCACACTGCAGGATAAATTTCTTGCTGCAGCTGATCAGGTGGTAAGTAAGCTAATCATATGACTTGTAGCCGTTTTTATCATGCTAAGTGTTAGCAAACAGTGGTGCTCGGTGTAGATCTGGATGGTCAAAGGAAAAGTTTACAAGACAGTGGTGAGACCAGCTATGTTGTATGGTCTGGAGACAGAGACATTGACAAAAAGACAGGAGACAGAACTAGAAGTAGCAGAAATGAAGATGTTGAAGTTCTCCTTAGGAGAGACAAGGATGGATAAGATCAGGAATGAGATCATCAGAGGTACAGCACATGTTGAACAACTGGGAGATAAAGTTAGAGAGGACACACTGAGATGGTTTGGACATGTCCAGAGGAGGGACAGTGGTTTGGACATGTCCAGAGGAGGGACAGTGGTTTGGACATGTCCAGAGGAGGGACAGTGGTTTGGACATGTCCAGAGGAGGGACAGTGGTTTGGACATGTCCAGAGGAGGGACAGTGGTTTGGACATGTCCAGAGGAGGGACAGTGGTTTGGACATGTCCAGAGGAGGGACAGTGGTTTGGACATGTCCAGAGGAGGGACAGTGGTTTGGACATGTCCAGAGGAGGGACAGTGGTTTGGACATGTCCAGAGGAGGGACAGTGGTTTGGACATGTCCAGAGGAGGGACAGTGGTTTGGACATGTCCAGAGGAGGGACAGTGGTTTGGACATGTCCAGAGGAGGGACAGTGGTTTGGACATGTCCAGAGGAGGGACAGTGGTTTGGACATGTCCAGAGGAGGGACAGTGGTTTGGACATGTCCAGAGGAGGGACAGTGGTTTGGACATGTCCAGAGGAGGGACAGTGGTTTGGACATGTCCAGAGGAGGGACAGTGGTTTGGACATGTCCAGAGGAGGGACAGTGGTTTGGACATGTCCAGAGGAGGGACAGTGGTTTGGACATGTCCAGAGGAGGGACAGTGGTTTGGACATGTCCAGAGGAGGGACAGTGGTTTGGACATGTCCAGAGGAGGGACAGTGGTTTGGACATGTCCAGAGGAGGGACAGTGGTTTGGACATGTCCAGAGGAGGGACAGTGGTTTGGACATGTCCAGAGGAGGGACAGTGGTTTGGACATGTCCAGAGGAGGGACAGTGGTTTGGACATGTCCAGAGGAGGGACAGTGGTTTGGACATGTCCAGAGGAGGGACAGTGGTTTGGACATGTCCAGAGGAGGGACAGTGGTTTGGACATGTCCAGAGGAGGGACAGTGGTTTGGACATGTCCAGAGGAGGGACAGTGGTTTGGACATGTCCAGAGGAGGGACAGTGGTTTGGACATGTCCAGAGGAGGGACAGTGGTTTGGACATGTCCAGAGGAGGGACAGTGGTTTGGACATGTCCAGAGGAGGGACAGTGGTTTGGACATGTCCAGAGGAGGGACAGTGGTTTGGACATGTCCAGAGGAGGGACAGTGGTTTGGACATGTCCAGAGGAGGGACAGTGGTTTGGACATGTCCAGAGGAGGGACAGTGGTTTGGACATGTCCAGAGGAGGGACAGTGGTTTGGACATGTCCAGAGGAGAGACAGTGGTTTGGACATGTCCAGAGGAGGGACAGTGGTTTGGACATGTCCAGAGGAGGGACAGTGGTTTGGACATGTCCAGAGGAGGGACAGTGGTTTGGACATGTCCAGAGGAGGGACAGTGGTTTGGACATGTCCAGAGGAGGGACAGTGGTTTGGACATGTCCAGAGGAGGGACAGTGGTTTGGACATGTCCAGAGGAGGGACAGTGGTTTGGACATGTCCAGAGGAGGGACAGTGGTTTGGACATGTCCAGAGGAGGGACAGTGGTTTGGACATGTCCAGAGGAGGGACAGTGGTTTGGACATGTCCAGAGGAGGGACAGTGGTTTGGACATGTCCAGAGGAGGGACAGTGGTTTGGACATGTCCAGAGGAGGGACAGTGGTTTGGACATGTCCAGAGGAGGGACAGTGGTTTGGACATGTCCAGAGGAGGGACAGTGGTTTGGACATGTCCAGAGGAGGGACAGTGGTTTGGACATGTCCAGAGGAGGGACAGTGGTTTGGACATGTCCAGAGGAGGGACAGTGGTTTGGACATGTCCAGAGGAGGGACAGTGGTTTGGACATGTCCAGAGGAGACAGTGGTTTGGACATGTCCAGAGGAGGGACAGTGGTTTGGACATGTCCAGAGGAGGGACAGTGGTTTGGACATGTCCAGAGGAGGACAGTGGTTTGGACATGTCCAGAGGAGGGACAGTGGTTTGGACATGTCCAGAGGAGGGACAGTGGTTTGGACATGTCCAGAGGAGGGACAGTGGTTTGGACATGTCCAGAGGAGGGACAGTGGTTTGGACATGTCCAGAGGAGGGACAGTGGTTTGGACATGTCCAGAGGAGGGACAGTGGTTTGGACATGTCCAGAGGAGGGACAGTGGTTTGGACATGTCCAGAGGAGGGACAGTGGTTTGGACATGTCCAGAGGAGGGACAGTGGTTTGGACATGTCCAGAGGAGGGACAGTGGTTTGGACATGTCCAGAGGAGGGACAGTGGTTTGGACATGTCCAGAGGAGGGACAGTGGTTTGGACATGTCCAGAGGAGGGACAGTGGTTTGGACATGTCCAGAGGAGGGACAGTGGTTTGGACATGTCCAGAGGAGGGACAGTGGTTTGGACATGTCCAGAGGAGGGACAGTGGTTTGGACATGTCCAGAGGAGGGACAGTGGTTTGGACATGTCCAGAGGAGGGACAGTGGTTTGGACATGTCCAGAGGAGGGACAGTGGTTTGGACATGTCCAGAGGAGGGACAGTGGTTTGGACATGTCCAGAGGAGGGACAGTGGTTTGGACATGTCCAGAGGAGGGACAGTGGTTTGGACATGTCCAGAGGAGGGACAGTGGTTTGGACATGTCCAGAGGAGGGACAGTGGTTTGGACATGTCCAGAGGAGGGACAGTGGTTTGGACATGTCCAGAGGAGGGACAGTGGTTTGGACATGTCCAGAGGAGGGACAGTGGTTTGGACATGTCCAGAGGAGGGACAGTGGTTTGGACATGTCCAGAGGAGGGACAGTGGTTTGGACATGTCCAGAGGAGGGACAGTGGTTTGGACATGTCCAGAGGAGGGACAGTGGTTTGGACATGTCCAGAGGAGGGACAGTGGTTTGGACATGTCCAGAGGAGGGACAGTGGTTTGGACATGTCCAGAGGAGGGACAGTGGTTTGGACATGTCCAGAGGAGGGACAGTGGTTTGGACATGTCCAGAGGAGGGACAGTGGTTTGGACATGTCCAGAGGAGGGACAGTGGTTTGGACATGTCCAGAGGAGGGACAGTGGTTTGGACATGTCCAGAGGAGGGACAGTGGTTTGGACATGTCCAGAGGAGGGACAGTGGTTTGGACATGTCCAGAGGAGGGACAGTGGTTTGGACATGTCCAGAGGAGGGACAGTGGTTTGGACATGTCCAGAGGAGGGACAGTGGTTTGGACATGTCCAGAGGAGGGACAGTGGTTTGGACATGTCCAGAGGAGGGACAGTGGTTTGGACATGTCCAGAGGAGGGACAGTGGTTTGGACATGTCCAGAGGAGGGACAGTGGTTTGGACATGTCCAGAGGAGGGACAGTGGTTTGGACATGTCCAGAGGAGGGACAGTGGTTTGGACATGTCCAGAGGAGGGACAGTGGTTTGGACATGTCCAGAGGAGGGACAGTGGTTTGGACATGTCCAGAGGAGGGACAGTGGTTTGGACATGTCCAGAGGAGGGACAGTGGTTTGGACATGTCCAGAGGAGGGACAGTGGTTTGGACATGTCCAGAGGAGGGACAGTGGTTTGGACATGTCCAGAGGAGGGACAGTGGTTTGGACATGTCCAGAGGAGGGACAGTGGTTTGGACATGTCCAGAGGAGGGACAGTGGTTTGGACATGTCCAGAGGAGGGACAGTGGTTTGGACATGTCCAGAGGAGGGACAGTGGTTTGGACATGTCCAGAGGAGGGACAGTGGTTTGGACATGTCCAGAGGAGGGACAGTGGTTTGGACATGTCCAGAGGAGGGACAGTGGTTTGGACATGTCCAGAGGAGGGACAGTGGTTTGGACATGTCCAGAGGAGGGACAGTGGTTTGGACATGTCCAGAGGAGGGACAGTGGTTTGGACATGTCCAGAGGAGGGACAGTGGTTTGGACATGTCCAGAGGAGGGACAGTGGTTTGGACATGTCCAGAGGAGGGACAGTGGTTTGGACATGTCCAGAGGAGGGACAGTGGTTTGGACATGTCCAGAGGAGGGACAGTGGTTTGGACATGTCCAGAGGAGGGACAGTGGTTTGGACATGTCCAGAGGAGGGACAGTGGTTTGGACA
>JBBPBX010017344.1:4285-16937 GCA_038048925.1 Garcialebias charrua
ATCACTCTGTAGTCTGACACAATAAATGGTACAATTCCTTTGTCTGAACATAATAATGTCCTACTGTTTTAGTGCAAATGAAAAGTGTCTATTGGAGGCTAATCTGTTTGAGCTAATGATTCAGACACTTCCTACATTGTACGTTTATGTGCTTAAGTTCTTTATTTGGTGCACAAAAGTCAATTTGAAACATTAAATTATTTTTTCTTTTCAGTTTGATGTAGGCTGAGATTTTGTCTTTTTTGTTTGATTGTATTGCTAGGCTAGGTTAAAATATACTTTTGAACTAAATGTTCAAGGGGTTTTATATGGTTCTGATTTCGTTCTGCCTCGCTGCCTGATGTTTTAGGCCACAAAAAGTATTTATATGCCGTATAATATTAATGTCACATTTATGTAATTTAAAATCACTACCATATTTCATCAATGTATTGTTTTATTTATTTTTGACTTTTTTCCAATGCAGATGCAGTAAATGAATAAATCTTCTTGTAAATAGTCTACTGAATATGTATGTAATCCAAAACCATTGTATTGCAGATGCATTTTTAAAAATACTACTGTATTTATTTCATAATTTGTGATGCTTTTATTTACTTCTTATATCACCATTCTATTAGGAATTATGTGTTTGTCAAGACATAAGTGACATATGATGACATATGCCAAGACAAATTCTAGAATTGTGCCGCTCAAGGTGGCTGCATGCTGGAGCAGCGCTGTTACTTTCATTCTGGGATGTTGTTTTTGAGAACTTTAATTCCTCTTTTTTCTGGATGTAAATCACTTTATTTGATGATTATTTCCTCTGATATCAGATGCTGTGCAGCTTGAAGGATTTTCCTTTTTTGCTTTTGGACATTCGTTATGAGGTGTAACCATGGCAACAAGTTTTTTTCTTCTTTTTTTTACAATTGGGAGCAGCTGATTAACATTTCAAAAGCTCAAATAATACTTCAGCCACAGCCCCAAATCACAAATGAGTTAAAAAGGAGGTGTCGTGGATGCATCCCCGTCTACCTGGTGGAAGTGCTTGATTACCTGGCCGCCGAGATCTTGGAGCTGATGGGAAATGTGGCTTGTGACTACAAGAAGACCAGGAGCATCCCCTGACACCTGCAGAAGGTTGTCCGCAATGATGACAAGCTCAGTGAGCTGGTGGGAGGAGAGACCATTGCTCAGGGAGGAGTTCTGCCCAAGATGCAGGTGGTCCTGCTGCCCAAGAAGACCAAGAAATTCATCAAGTCCAAGTAGACAGATCATCATTTGCAGCCCGCTTCTTCAGATCTGCTCATGACTGACCACTACAAGGGATTCTTCCTGCCCACAGCCATTAGCATCTATAACAACTCTAATGAAACCAGGAAGATGAGCTACAACATTTAATTTCCCTTTGGGATTAATAAATATTGTTGAATTGAATAATAGAAAACTAGCTTCCTGAATTATACATGTGATAAAGTGCCAGTACAAATGATTAAAGGCCTGTCATGTACTTTTAATGGGCATTGTTTCTGATCATTGAAAGTATTTGTTTTTTTACTTGTCTTACAAAGAAATGTCAATTTTAAAATAGAATCTTTAATATTTCTGAATGTTTCTGTGTTCTCTGTTCACCGACAGACGCCATGTTGCAGGTCGCTGACAGACTCGGGGGTCCTTTCAACATCGAAGCAGTAATTGAACCAATCGACATTAAGATCTCTGAGGCCATCATGACCATGCAGGACAACAGCATGCAGGTGTCCGCAAAGGTACTGATCACCTTGACCTTATTGCTTTGATTTGAATTTGGTGCTAACTTATTATACCATTTAGGTTCAACACTGTGATAACTGGATTGTTTTTGTCTAACTCGGTTTCTCTATTGATTTTTACTCCTTGAATGCACAGAGAATCAAAATAACGATATGCTACCGCTTAGCTATAGTTGATAAAACTAATTTTTATAAACTGCCACAAAATGTTCTTACAAAGATTATAGTTTTGTGCTCTGTTTTCTGTCAGTGTTTGGTTATTTCACTGAAGTGTAATGAATGAGTACACATTATTCCGGATGGTTATAGATTAGCGTTATTCAGTCGTCGGATCAATGTAAAAGACCACCAGCAGGATTGCTACATTATCACACAGTTTGCAGCTTTCCACCCTGTTCTTCAGGTCTTTCCGTTTCAGGATTTTTTTCAGATCATTTCATGTATTCTGGCCCATCTTCATGCAGGTGTTGCAGAGGTCAGTATGAATTAGATATCCAATCCTTTCTCAAATGTGGAGGACTTCAATGTGCAACCCAACCCACTGTCTGCGTCCTTCATGGCCCAATCCTCGGAGGTTTTGCTTTGCTGACAGATTGGTCTGAGATTACAGCTTTCCTCCCCTTCACATTGTAATCACAGCCCCTCCCTGAGTTGTCTGATACATATCAAATATTTTATTGTAGCTTCCTTAGTGCTGCTTGGACCACTTAAAAATCACTTTGCCCGTGCGATGCAAAAGATAGTGGAAGTATAGTTGTGGTGAAGAATCAATAAATATTAGAGAAAGACAACATTTTGTCATGACAGGCATGGAAACCATGAGTGTGCTCTGCCACATACTGAGCCGGGGCCGGCAGGTGGATCAGGAAGGACTCCTAATGACCCGTGCTGTAAAAGCCTGCAGAGACCAAACCATCTGAAAACAATCTGGTTGAAAACAACAAACCTTATATGAGCTACAGACTGAGACAAAATTCAGGTAATAACAGAGCTGTGCTTGTCTTGCTCTAAAAAGAAAAGTTTGAGTTTGAGTTGCAGGCAACTTTAAAAAGAAAAAAATTGTCTGTGTTGCTTTCTATCTCAGCTGTGGTGTTATTTAAGTAAAATTAATCACAAAGTAGCTGACATTGTAATTAATGCAATTAGAATAATATGTGTGGGCTTTTTTTCATCTTTTTCACATATTAATTTATCAAATCAAAGAAAAAAGCTTAGTCTGTCTTCACTTGGTGCCAAATATAGGTTAAAACTTTGATAACAGTTGTTTTTTTTTACTCTCACATCTCCATCGCGCCCGCCGTGGAAGTACCACAAGCGGCGTGACGCTTCACCGCGCCCGCCATGGAAACGCCACAAGCGGCGTGACAGGAAACAGAAGCGGGGTAAACGCGGAGGGATCAGAGCGAGGCTAGCAGCTAGCCCACACAGGCCGGCTATTCCATCCATGGTTCTGGCTAACGTGCGCTCCTTGGACAACAAATTGGATTATATACGCCTGCTGCGAACGACACAAAAGACTGTGAGAGACTGCTGTGTGTTTGTATTCACGGAAACGTGGCTCAACAACAACGTTCTGGACCATGCTATTCAGCTGGAGCAGCTAACATGCTACAGAGCGGACCGAACCCTCGAGGGAGGTAAGAGATGGGGAGGGGGGCTCTGTGTTTACATCAACAACGCATGGTGTCGTGATGCTGCTGTGGTCTACAAACACTGCTCACATTTAGTGGAGTTCATGACTATTAAATGCAGACCGTTCTTTTTACCGAGGGAGTTTACAGCTGTTCTGATTGTTGCTGTATATGTCCCCCCAAGCTCCAACAGCAAAGATAGAGGTGAGGCACTAAATGAACTATATCTGCACATCAGTGAGCAACAAACAGCCCACCCTGATGCTTTTCTCATCACGGCTGGTGATTTCAACCATGCAGATTTAAAGAGTGTTCTTCCAAAAACATACAGAAACATAAACTTTGCAACAAGAGGAAACAACACCCTGGACCAGGTTTACACCACCATGAAAAATTCCTACAGAGCCATCCCCCTCCCCCACATTGGTGCTTCTGACCATATCTGTGTTATGCTAAAGCCAGCATACAGGCCACTGGTGAAAGTCACAAAACCAGTCCGCAAGCAGATACGAGTGTGGCCAGAGGGGTCTTCAGAGGCACTCCAGGACTGTTTTGACACCACAGATTGGAGTATGTTCAAAGAAGCTGCTACCACAAACAACACCACATGTCTCCAGGAGTACTCAGACACTGTATGTTCATACATCACCAAGTGCATTGATGATGTAACCAACCTTAAAACCATCACTGTTCGGGCTAACCAGAAGCCATGGCTGACAGCTGAGGTTCACAGACTCCTGAAAGCCAGGAATGCTGCCTTCAAAGCGGGAGATCAGGTGGGCCTGAGGGCAGCCAGAAACAACCTGGACCGGGGCATCAGAAAGGCAAAGAAGCAGTATTCTGGGAAAATAGCTCACCGTTTCAAGGACAGCAGGGATACACGCAGTCTGTGGCAGGGAATACAGACCATCACAAACTACAAACCACCCCCCCAGACCTGTGACAGCTCAGCCTCTGCGCTGAATGAACTGAATGAGTTCTTTGCTCGGTTCGAGGCAAGTAACAGCACACCAGCACATAAACTCCCCCCCTCTCCTGATGGCCAGGTGCTGACGCTGTCCTCAGACAGCGTAAGGCGATCATTCATCAAGATTAACGCCCGGAAGGCCTCTGGTCCTGACAACATACCTGGTCGTGTGCTGAAGGACTGTGCAGGGGAACTCGCAGCGGTCTTCACGGACATCTTTAACATCTCACTGAGCCAGGCCATCGTCCCCACCTGTTTCAAAGCCACCACCATCATCCCTGTCCCAAAGAAGGCAACGCCCGCATGCCTCAATGACTATCGCCCAGTAGCACTCACCCCCATCCTGATGAAGTGCTTTGAACGGCTAGTCATGAAAAGCATCACATCTGTCCTCCCTGACTCCCTGGATCCCTTCCAATTTGCATACCGACCTAATCGCTCAACCGACGATGCCATCTCCTCTGCCCTTCACACAGCTCTCACACATCTGGACACGAAGGACTCCTATGTTAGAATGTTGTTCATCGACTTCAGCTCGGCATTTAACACCATCATCCCCCAACAGCTCATCCATAAACTGGACAGTCTGGGGCTGAACACCTCAATGTGTAACTGGCTGCTAGACTTCCTGACCGGGAGACCACAGACAGTACGGATCGGGAGTAACACATCTAGCACCATCACATTGAACACAGGGGCCCCACAAGGATGTGTGCTGAGCCCCCTTCTATTCACCCTGCTAACACATGACTGCACACCATCGTACAGCTCCAACCACTTCATCAAGTTTGCGGATGACACAACAGTGGTAGGTCTCATCAGCAACAACGATGAGACGGACTACAGGAACGAGGTGAGCCGCCTGGCCTTGTGGTGCGGACACAACAATCTCACTCTCAACGTGGAGAAGACAAAGGAGATTGTTGTGGACTTCAGGAAGAGGGATGCCCAACATCCTCCTCTGACCATCAACAGCACCGCAGTGGAGAGAGTGGACAGCACCAAGTTCCTGGGAGTGCACGTCTCAAAGGACCTGTCCTGGAGCAGGAACACTGCAGCACTGGCAAAGAAGGCTCACCAGCGTCTCTACTTTCTCCGCAAGCTGAAAAGGGCTGGAGCTTCAACCCCCATCATGAGCACCTTCTACAGAGGTGCCATAGAAAGTGTCCTGACCAGCTGCATCACTGTGTGGTTTGGTGCATGTACTGCATCCTGCCGCAAGAGCCTCCAGCGCATTGTGAGAGCAGCTGAGAAGATCGTGGGCACCTCCTTGCCCTCACTGCAGGACTTACACAGCAAACGCCTCACTCGGAAAGCCCACCGCATGGCAGGTGATCCCACACACCCACTACACAGCTGCTTCAGACTGCTGCCATCAGGAAGGAGACTGAGGAGTCTCCAGGCTCGAACCAGCAGACTGAGAGACAGCTCTGTTCATCAGGCAGTCAGAATGCTAAACACTCTGCCTGCTCTGCCTCCCCTCCCATTTGAACTGCCTTAACACTAAAACTTTCTCACATACTATCACTCAACACAAAGTTTTTAACACTAGACTCTGTGTCACCAAACGGGTTTTCACTAAACTCTCGGTCATGTGCTCATACAGTTTGCACTACTTCTCATACTTGCACTAATGTCTGTATTACATCACTGCCTATAATCATAATACTGTTTACATTCTCTGTTTACATTTATTAATACTGTTTACTTTTATTACTACTGCTTACATGTAATTACTACTGTTTACATTTATTTACACTACTCTAATATCTACACCACTGCTGGTACATATACAGTGTGCTCTGAACGGTCTTATTTAGGGATGCCCAATGTGCCTTACTGCATATGCCACTTTTTGCCTCTACAACAACATCAACTACTACCTCATACATATACTGTGTACATTGACTCATACGCTGCTTTGCCACTTTGCAAATGTCAATGCTAGAAACCTTTAGTTTATTTTAGTTATACTTTTTATACTCTTTTTTTATACCACTATGCAAAAAAAAAAAAAAAAAAACTCAGGACAGTGTTAGTTTTACTATTTTTATGCTTATGTCTATTATTATATGTTTCAGTGTTTCAATGTTTAGATGTTTACTGTTGCACCGAGGGACTGAGAGAAACGCAATTTCGGTCCTGTGTATGTCCTGCACTGTACATATTGCAGATCTGACAATAAAGTTGACTTTGACTTTGACTTTGACTTTGACTAAATTACTTTTTCATTATTCATTCAACTTACTTTTAAAAAAAATTGCAAACTTGTTTTTGGTTTTGCAAGTTTAGTTTGCCAACTCTGTCTCCTCCACCTTTATGACACTTGTTCCAGTAAAAGGAGCCTTTGTGCTCTGATAGACACCATTAGTTGCAGCCTCTATACTTTTCTGTCTCAATCACAAACCACAAATTGAGCTTGGTGGCAAACTGACTGCTGTTTCTTTCTTTTTTTTTTTTTTTTTTCAAACAACACTGTGCTGCAGCCATATTTCAACTCCTGTGAAAAAAAAGAAAAAAGAAAAAAAAAAAGACTGTTTATTCGACCAAGATGAAGTCAGGACTGAGTGCGGAGTTCATGCAGCTTTTTTAACAATCTCTGTATTCAGCAGTGGGGTGAGAAAAGCAATTGCATCCCATAATGATGCTGAGATGTTCTGTTAATGTAGCAAAACTGGGAAGGTCTTAATTTTTACATTCACCAGCTTGTGTTTGTGTTCGCATGTTGCTTATCTCGTCTCTGCTAACTGCAGCTCTCGCTCTTCTCTTTCAGGTGTTTCAAGGGTGCGGGCAGCCGAAACAGGCAGGAATGGGCAGGTCGGCACGAGGCGTCTCAGATGTGTTCAGCGCTCGCTTCAGGCCGTACACCCCTGAACAGAGACCGACCCCAGCAACTGGAACAAGCCTGGAAAGACTGGTATGTAAAAACCAAACGGTTAAAATCTCCATTATTAAAAAGAATGATGATAAAACATATTCATAAGTGCAGCAGCTTCATGGTTAAGTTTGTTTTAATTAAAAACAACACAAAAAGATGACTCACAAATTCCCAGAAGTCACAGAGGCCTGATTTACAAAAGCAAATTGTGCCAAACACCCAGTCTTTCTCTTTTATTTTGACAGCTCAACGGATTTTCAGGAGCGAGCAAAATAGAGTTTTTGAAAAATTATTGGCTCAGGAAGACTTGGCGGAGGCATGCTGTGTTTAAGGTCGACTTTTTGGGGCATAAGTCCAAAGGCCAGAAAAAACAGGCCTGCTCATGTAGTCCACATAGCCCCCAGGTGCTACGTGGCTTCCACCTTTGCTGCAACGAGTTCAAGTATTTCTTTTTCTTATGATCACTGCCAGCAGTTGCAGAGAACTCACAAAGGTGCTCGTATTTCAACGAAAGCTGCTGCTTCAAATGGATTCTTCATTGTGTTTATAACCACAGAAGAAACATTGCATAACAGTTTTTACTATAAGTATTTGATCGCCGTTGCAGTAATGGCTGAAAAAGCAAACTGCCTCAACAAAGTTTATGAAAATGGTTGAAAACCTTAAAGGTACTTACTGTAAACTATGAAAGCAAACAAATGAAAGGTTATCCTGAACTTTATCAAATGGTAGTGTGAGGGTTTACTCCATTAGCATTCCAGATACAGGTAGTCCTCGACTTACGATGTAGATTTGTTCCTACGCGGCGGCGTAAACCAGTTTTCGACGTAAGTCGGAACATACGTACATACTGCACCATATACATGTACAGTACTGTATTTTACCAAGCATTTAGCCTATCCTAACACAGTACCCTACATAATTATCAAAAAACACATACGTTTAGGAGCCATAATGAAGGGCAAAAAGAGTTAATGGCCTACTAGGATGCTGTTGATGCCGATCTCCTCGGTCCATCCGCCGTACCTGTATTCCGTTTTCAGTTTACAACGTAAAACCACGTTTACAGTACAGTACAGTATTCCTCCGCCGCTGCACCGTGTACAGTACAATATTTTCTACCGCCACACCGCGTACAGTAATATTTTCCACCGCCGCACCGCGTACAGTACAATATTTTCCACCGCCGCACCGCGTACAGTACAATATTTTCCACCGCCGCACCGCGTACAGTACAATATTTTCCACTGCCGCACCGCGTACAGTACAATATTTTCCACCACCGCACCGCGTACAGTACAATATTTTCCACCGCCGCACCGCGTACAGTACAATATTTTCTGCCGCTGCACCGCGTAAAGTACAATATTTTCCACCGCCGCACCGCGTACAGTACAATATTTTCCACTGCCGCACCGCGTACAGTACAATATTTTCCACTGCCGCACCGCGTACAGTACAATATTTTCCACAGCCGCACCACGTACATTACAATATTTTCTGCCGCTGCACCGCGTAAAGTACAATATTTTCCGTCGCTGCTTTACGTTTACGACGTAAAACCGGTCCATCCGCCGTATTCCGCATTCCGTTTACGATGTAAAACCGCGTTCACAGTACAGTGCAGTGTATTCCTCCGCCACTACGTTTACGACATAAAACCGGTCCATCCGCCGTATTCCGCATTCCGTTTACGACGTACAACCGGTCCATCCGCCGTATTCCTGCACCGCGTACAGTTCAATACTGTATTCTTCCGCCGCTGCGTCAAGACGTTTATGACATAAAACTGCGTAACTCGAAATAAGGCTTTTCATAGTAAATGGGGGTTGTGTCGTAACCACGAAACGTCGTAACTCGAGACCATCGTAACCAGAGAACTACCTGTATATAAATATGCACTTCTTATTGTGGCTCTACACAATATAAGCATGTAGTTTTAACTGCCTATTTAACTCAATAGATCCAAGCTTAAATATGGCCATACTGTGCACGTCACAAATGTTGATCTGTTCTCCGTCACTTCAGCTTTTTCGGTGAGCAGACAAACGCACAGGACAGTCAGCTGCATTCACAAGTTATGTTTACACATTCTTAATTTAGGGACATATTTAACTTTTTTTTTTTTTTTTTTTGCAAAATGTATTCATTAGTTTAGATTTTTCATTTTTGGCTGATCATTATTCATTAAAATGCATTTTTGTATTACTTTTTGAAAAAAAATTAATAAGTCTACATAACATTGCAATGATTACCGTTGATTAGAAAGCTCAAATATTTTCAGCCTAAAAACACTGTTTTAATAAACCAAATAATGCTGGATTATTGTTGTACCATATTTTTTGACATATAAATCACTCCGGACTATAGATTACATCAGTCAAAAAAAGGCCCCATGAAGAGGAAAATAACATATATGTCACTTCAGCAAATAAGTCGCATTATATAGGCGGGGCGCCCCGCCCCGTCAACAGAACCGAGCGCCCCGCCTACCCAACGCTCCAACCACCTGTCGCCACTGATGTAATGCTGAACTAGCAGCTCACACTGCAGGTGAAAAGCAGCCTCTTCCCTCACGCTGACACACACACACACACACACACGGCTCACGTCACCCTCCCCATGGCGAAAAAAAAAAAAAACTTAACACGTGGCTGAGCGCACGGCTCACGTTTGTCTCACCGAAAAATAAATAAATAAAACTGAACGCTTCAGTGCGTCTCTCCTCTGCTCTCCTCTTCTGCGCGCGGCTCTCAGCTTTGTCTCTATAGCTAGATTTATAGTCGACGTGTCGCGCAGCGCGCGAGGGTGCACGCGCCAAAAGTGACGCAAAATCACAGTCCCCGCCCCTGCGCATTGGCCCCGCGCTTCGTCTTGGCGCGTGTCGTGCACCTCCAAATTTTTGAAACTCCGCAAGCCTAGTGCGCGCGCGGTGGGCGCTACAGAATTGATTTGTGTGGGGACCTTCACGCCAGAGCCTGCAGCTGTCTGCACCGCTGTGGTCGTGGAGACGGCATCGCGACGCATGGAGGAATGTTTTTATGTGATACAAATGTATTAAATTCACCTTCTTCATCTCTGAGCTGGACTTTTCTTTTGTTGTTTTGCCAAAAGTCACGTGATCGCTTCCTCCTCGCTGACTCCATGCATTAAAACCGCAAGACACAAAAACTGTTGTTCTTATTATTCAGCACGCGAGCGGAGCATTTTTTTTGTTGTTGTGTGATTTCAAACAGTTCTTCTACGGTAGATTTCTTCTTCTACCCTTTCTTGCAACATATGCACAGGTTTTAGAGGCTACTGCCACCTGCTGGCCCGTAAAAGAACAGCACTTTGCCATGCTCCGCCGTGCGTCAACCATAAACACAGCGGCGAAACTCTAAACGCAGAAGCCGCACGGCTCAGTGCGAGCGCAGTTCACGCGCAGAGGGCCAGCGGACAAAAGCGCGAGTATAACTCAGCCTCATCTGCCAGAGTGCTGCGCAGTGTTGCCAGATCTCGCGACAGAAACAAGCGACCAGCCCCATGATAACAAGCCCAAGATTTTGAAGAACATATCCACTCTAAAAAATAAAAATACATTTTGCATATTTATACAAATTAATCCCATTAAGCCTCTGGGACTCATTTACCAGAGAGACCTGAATTTTAAACGAAGAGTGATGACAACAATGGACAACGACAACAACAGACAATCATAAAGGATGCGCACGAATTGAAAAATAAAATAAAAATTAAACAGCAAACTCATAGTAAGCTAAGTCAACAAAAAACTTTATTTAATCTCTATCTTGAATGCTTTAAGTGTGCGCCCATTCTCCCATTCTTTATTATATTTTCCCATATCTCCCCCACTTACTGGAACTCATTTTATCGTGGTCTTGTCACTC
This sequence comes from Garcialebias charrua, assembly GCA_038048925.1. Lineage (NCBI taxonomy): Eukaryota > Metazoa > Chordata > Actinopteri > Cyprinodontiformes > Rivulidae > Garcialebias > Garcialebias charrua. Next base: position 15,409 of record JBBPBX010017344.1, read on the forward strand.
TTGACAAAGAATAAAGAACAAAGAATAACAAGCCCAAACATGCGACTGTACTTTCAAAACAAGCCCAACAAGCTGCAACAAGCGACTTATAAAATTTATCAACGGCTGCAGAAAACAACAAGCCCAAAGTTGCTTATAATAAGCGGACGTGGCAACTATGGTACTGCGCAGTTCTGGACGTGTCTTTGTTCTTCCGTCCCCCCCCCCCCCCCGCCATGGCAAGTTATGTAGGGGAAACACTGCTGTCAGTCATGTACATATCAATCATCTATAACTTGACACTTTTTCTCAAATAAGCCTCAAATATTTAATTGAACCTAAACATATGTTTTATAAAATACATACTGTATCTGCAACTTGGGTGCATTAAATATTGCACTAATATTTATTTAAACTAATTAAACTAATTGAGTTGCTTACTGTCATTTAACAGTTATCACCCTAAAGTATTCTAAAATAAATTTCAGTCAGATTATTACTATGTGTGGATGTAGGACACATTAATAAAAAAGCCATATTTTTCATTTATACCACAGATTTGTCTTCTGGAAGCCCTGTGCGCAAAATGCTGGTTGTGATTCCCCTTTCATCCAGTAAATCCTTCCAATAAATGAATTATCTTCCTTTTGACTAAAAGGTGCAGTTGCTAATCTTGTGCTGTATAAGTTGTACAAAAGGATTAAAATGGAAAATATGGTGAAGCAGTGAAGCGATTAAAAGCTGCAGCGTGTACTGTAAGAGTCTTTATCAGTGGTCTGTTCTGTTGAGCTGTAATCATAATAAATGCAAACATAGGATAAACCAGAATGGGTGTGGAAATGCAGACAGACTTTCCTGAATTACCCAAATCTTTACACACAGTTCAAGACTGAAAATTTAAGCAAACCTTTACTTCACATCATAAACATAAAACTAGTCAATAAAAAGTATGAAATACCAAAAAAAATTCCTCCAGTTTACCTTCGTTAAATTATTAATGTGATATGATATGTACTTATTCCTACTGCTCCTTTCAGTAAATTGACTTGAAATGCTCAGGATGAAAGTTCACTACTCTACGTTATTTCTTTAAATGTGTAAATAAATAGGGATGCACGATATTGGATTTTTGGCCGATAACCGATATCAATACCAAATGTTGTTTTTTTATGTTTGTTTTTTTTCTAGACCTACAGTACTTACAGAGACTACATACCTTTCCCTGCTGTGGAATTAAACTACCGGTACTACTATTGTTCTGTATGGTCTTTGTCAGTTTGGCCTGCTACCAAATGCAGATGTCAAAAAGGGGGCTGAAAATGATGTAACATAAACTTGGATTATGTTTAATGTCAAATGTATTAATAACATTTACTCTCTCTAACACGATAACACTCTAACAGCGCAAATTTGTAAATTTTCACAAATCCAAACTCAATGGCACACGTGATGTCATAATATTGTGCTGGCGCTACAGGCATCCTTATCACTGGGTTGTCACACAAAAACAGCACATTTTATATATACAGTATACTGTATGTATATATATA
>JBBPBX010017344.1:17500-29781 GCA_038048925.1 Garcialebias charrua
TGAGTCTAACAGCCTCAGGGTAGAAGCTGTTCCTCAGTCTAGTGGTTCTACACTTGATGCTCCTCAACCTCCGTCCTGAGGGGAGTGGGGCAAAGAGTGAGTGTGCTGGATGAGTGAGGTCTTTCATGATGCAGGTGGCTCTTTTCCTGCATCTGGAGGTGTAAATGTCTGTGATTGTGGGGAGACTGACTCCAACAGACTTCTGTGCAGCCTTCACCACTCTCTGCAGAGCTTTCCTCTCTTCAACTGTGCAGCCTCCATGCCACACGTTGATGCTGGAGCACAGGATGCTCTCCACTGCACACCTGTAGAAGGAGGTGAGGACTGGGCTGCTCAGACCAGCACGTCTCAGCCGTCTGAGGAAGTAGAGTCTCTGATTCAAGGCTCATTGTGACTTATCTGTTTAAATAAAGGTTGAATGAAATCTGACAAGACTCAAACCAGTGGAGCTCCTACAGTTTGTTCATCCACCAGACTGGTTCCAGTCCTGAAACAAAACTTGCTCAACACCAACTTTTTGCTGGGCCAAAGCAAAGACCTGTTTGTGCTCAGAGCTGGGGTGGGCCCATGGAAATGGACAACCAATAAAAAAGGTTTAAGGATCAACTTTTATTTTGTTGAACTAAACTCAAAATCATTCCATTAACTTGACTCTCAGCAGAAGTAAATGGAACTGAACCATCCCTTTAAGAAGGAGCTCCAGCACCAACCCTGGTCCACCACTGGAGCCTCTTAAGTAGAAACACTACTCCTTAAGGAACAATCAGTAAGAACTAGGTGCAGAAAATTTATTGGTAAAAAAGTTAATCTCAGAAATTTTGGAGTTATTCTAAATGTAAAACTTTTAAAGGAAATTATGGGAATAAACTAGAGCAGTTTACGTATACTGAATTACTGTATATCCAATCAAAAATATAAACACTGTTTTGTCATAGCCCAGTAATGAGTTTGACCCAAAAATGATCAATTTAATCACTAATTTTCCTATAATCATAGCATATGATCTGTATCATATATTATATCTGTACCTATAAGTCCAGGTAACAGTTTTACTGTTTTTTAAGGGTTGTTAAGAACATTTCATTACATGGTACAGTAATGAAATATGGTTGTTTTAATCGAGATTAAGCTAAAATACAATGTAAACAAGAAACAGTTCTTAATGTCCCACCTGGTAAAATAAAGGTTACATACATTTTTCTCAACCATATTTAAAACTTGTTAAAAGACCATCCTTCAGTTCAATATTTTAAATGCCCGGTTTATTCTCATTTATTGTCCATAAAATAGCATGAACATTTTCCAGTAGGGCTGAACAATTTGGGAAAATATTCTAATTAATTAATTGTTCAGCCTTAGTTTCCAGCTTTGAAAATTCCTGTAAGTTTGCAAGATTAATAGAAGAATGGCTCATTCTACTATACAGTACATCAGTACATGGCATTAGTAAACATGCTCAGATAAAGTGTGAAGAAATCTTTAGCAGAAATACAAAAGCAGAAAACAACAGTATGGATCCAACTATTGCATTTAATATTACAAAAGAAACCTTAAAGGTCCATTTTTACCTTAAAGCTGTTCGACTGCTGCGGCAGTATTCTCAGAAAATCATCAGGGAGATTTCCAAGCAGAGGTGGGTTCCAGTTCCGGTAGCTTTGACCTTGTTGGTCACCTGCTGAACGACTCTCATGTCTGCAAAGAAACAAAGTATAAACAGCCAAACTACAGCACTGCATGCTGAAAAAGAGCACAACCAGGAAGTGCTCACATCAGAACAATCCAACATCCTAATGATATGATGGAGCTGTTGATGCTCATGACATCACACAGCAGGACAGCTGCCAAAGAAGCTACAAACAGCTGTTTCTCTGTCAACTCTTTGTCCAGACTCTAATACACAGACCGTCTCCAAAAAATTTAAATATCATGGAAAAGTTGTTAAAAAATCATGTCAGTGACGCTTTAAACTATGCATAAAATTGCTCAACATATATATCTTGTATCATTCAACTATGTTTGTTTTTGCAAACAAAATGATAAATCTATTTAATTTTGATTTTAAAATGATTTTAAACTTTGCGTCGTGTTTATTCACGGGAAATCCGATTACACGCGAATGCAACATCTGTGACGTAGTCTTGGGCAGAGGGCTCTGGTATTAGGTATGTCTGTTTAAGCGGAATATTTAAAACCCGACAAATTTAGCAATCTATTTGAGCTATTTGTCTTCAGTTTGGGAAGCAGAAAATAGTTTGGGTGATGGAACAAGAAACAACAGGATCTAATTTAGGTCTGATGCTGCATCAGACTTACCTTCAGGTGGAGCGAGGGGGGCTCCGAGGGGTGCAGCTTTGTTGCATTCTTGACGAAGCATTTCATCTTTTAGACTACGTACGTCACAGATGTTGCATTCGCGTGTAATCGGATTTCCCATGAATAAACACGGCGCAAAGTTTAAAATCACTTTTAAAGCAAAATTAAATTGATTTATCATTTTGTTTGCAAAAACGAACATAGTTGAATGATACAAGATATATATGTTGAGCAATTTTATGCATAGTTAAAAAATCATGTCAGTGACGCTTTAACGTCAATAATAACATTCAAAAAGTTCATCTTTAATGGATGGTAGATTCAGTTCCCACAATTTAAATGATTTCAAGTATTTATTTGTTTATTTTTACATAATTTGGGCTTCCAGCTCATAAAACCTATGAAAACAAGATTTCAAAACAATGTGAATAATGTGGAGACATCAGGCCAGATGTTGCAGGACATGTTTGAAACTGAGTGTGACACACTGATCATCCACTAAACCACAGGCCTCAAGGGCTGGACGCCTGCAACTTTCACATGAGACTCTCATTCTGATTCCTAATTGAATCCATGGAAACACAGCTAATGATACAAAGCTGCTGTCTCTGGAAGCAAGCACCTCTCCAGATGTTTTAAACACCTTCACAATATTTCTCTACTCAACACCTCTCCAGATGTTTTAAACACCTTCACAATATTTCTCTACTCAACACCTCTCCAGATGTTTTAAACACCTTCACAATATTTCTCTACTCAACACCTCTCCAGATGTTTTAAACACCTTCGCAATATTTCTCTACTCAACACCTCTCCAGATGTTTTAAACACCTTCGCAATATTTCTCTACTCAACACTCAGGCCTGTCTGTTACAAATCAACTGACAACAATCAGCTTGTTTTCAGGGTGAACATCTGTTTGCGTCCTCCAGTGCACAACCAGGTGATGTGTTGTGTTCAACACTAGCCTGGTTAAAACCAGACCCTTGTCCTTCACTTCGCTTCGTACTAGGGTCTGGGACTTCTCCCATAGAAAACGATTTCTCCGGTAGATTTTTGACCGGACCAATCAGAGAACAGAAGGCGGAGTTTTGTTAGTTTAGCCTGGCGAGGTCCAGGCTATTCAGATAAATAGCTCAGAAACCACTCGGTGGATATTTTTTCTGCTACCAGTGTGTAATTATATGGCTCTAATTTACTGACTGTTGGCCTAGATGAAACATTTGAGATAAAATTCGATTTTTTATCATTTATTTTCGTAGCGCACCCGAGGCTGTTTGGAAAATGTCAAACCGAAACAATTTAAATCCAGCAGATTTGACCATTTCGTGAATTGATTTAGGAACTGTTAAGCTCAGGAACACTTCTGATATAACGTCAGCTAAGAAATATATTTTTTCTCAGCAAAGAAATAATAGTTTTTTACCTTGTTTTCATGAAAATTCCTTCGTGGCGGCAGCCATTTTAACTGACGACGTCAGTCGACGTCGTTCAAAACTCCGCCTTCTGTTCTCTGATTGGTCCATTCAAAAATCTACCGGAGAAATCCTTGTCTATGAGAGATCCGGCCCGCCCCCACATTTGGTACGGCCCCCAGAACAATAGTAAAATATACAGTATATATATATATATATATATATATATTTTTTTTTTTTAACAAATGAATACATGTACAGTACTGTACGGTCACCAAGTACTTAGCCTATCCTAACACAGTTTTTAAAGATGAAGGAGTAAGTTGAATTGTCTCCCTTTCACATAAAGGGAGCTAGCTGGGGTGGGGGGTGGGAGGAGTGACGATATTCCAATGCGCAGCAACGCTTTCCTCAGCCCTCCTCATCTTGTATTCTCACAGACATAGTCTTGCGAGTTTTGGGTGCGGTGACACAGCGCTCTCACGAGACTTTAGGACAGCAGTGGAGCTGTCGGTGCACAGTAAACATGGATGGAAAACTAGCAAACAAGCAAACAAAAACGTATTATTTTCACACAGAGTGGGAGGAGGAGTATTTTTTTGTTTATTCTAATTCAAAGTCTATTTGCCTCATCTGTAATTCGAGCATCACCTGGCGTGGATGGAGAGTTCTGGAGTCTGCTCTCAGAAGAAAAGTATCCTTACATCCGAAGATGTGCTTTGAACTTAACAGCACTTTTTGGATCTACCTACCTGTGTGAGTCTGCTTTTTCACACATGAAAATCATCAAGTCCAAAAACAGATCCACAATGACTGATGATCATCTGGAGACCTGCCTGCGCCTCCCAACCACCTCATACTGCCCCGCGCCTCCTCCTCTCAGTGTCAGAAGTGCCACTAAGGTAGAGACACATTTATTTTATACAGCTTGCACCAGATGACACCATCCTGCTGCACAGAGCAGCTGCCTAGTTTTGATATTTAGGTTTTATTGAGGTTTGAAATAGTTGTTGGAGATTTGTAAATCTGCACCTTTGTAAGTCACTTTTTGTAAATAGTTAGTGTAAATGAGGGAGTTTTATATTGTTCAGTTCATTGTTTATTCGTTTCTTTAAAAAATATGGTGTGCTTTTCAAATATTGCGTCATTTTACTTTGATAAAATACTTTAATTAAATAAAACTAGCAACACATTACGTTCTGTTTTATTTACTTTAAAGAAGTGAGGAGTAGGGAGATGAAAAATTTTGTTTTTTGATACTGAGACTGGACGAGTAGCTCTCGGCAAACTGCCGACTTCAAAAGTAACTCTTGGTTCAAAAAAGGTTGGGCACCCCTGATTTAGGCACTCCTGCAATCGTCACACTTTTTCCTGTTAAAAACTGACTCCGGCCCCCCACCAGAGAAGGGAAAAGTTATGTGGCCCTCACAGGAAAAAGTTTGGGGACCAGTGCCTTAGTCCAAAGCGAAGTGAAGGACAAGGGTCTGGTTTTAACCAGGCTAGTTCAACACACAAACTGAACCACTTCCTTACTGGTGTTGGGCTGTTGCTGGGGCCTTCAGGTGCGCATCACGTGCAGGTGGAGAATAAACAGGAGGCGGCTCTTCATCTGAGCTGTCAGGTTCTAAAGTTCGCTCCAGAAGCTAAACAGAAACATTAGTTTTCAAATGAGATCAAATCAACTTTAGGACAATCTGATCAAAGCTGTTTGACATTATTAACACCATGAAATGAATAAATGTCCTGATGAGGACTGACCTCAGCTGGAACGCTGTCATCGGAGTCAGAGCTGTCATCAGAACACTGTCCATCGATGGTCATCTGAAGGAGCTGGTCGATGGTGGCGTCCACAGCGCCGTTGTTTGAGCGCAGCACACACTCGATCACCTCACAGTCCATGGAGGGGAACATGGTCTTGAAGTCGTCCATGGCTTGGTTAAACTCGATGCGCCGGACCAGCTGGTTGGGCCTGCTGTTGTTGAGCTGGCCACCTCCATTATTGCTGCTGCCGCGCCTGAACAGGCTCGTCATCGTCGGACGCTGGCTCCACTTCCAGATGAACTCTCACACCAAACCTTCCCTGGTGCTGTGTTCTGCTCCGAACACAAACTGTGTCTGGACCGATTCTTCTCTTCAGCTCTTGGTGTGAAGCTGCATCTGGAACGACTGGCTGTCCTGCAGAGGGTGTAGGAATTACAATTTGATGTGCGAATCTGAAGGAACGTGCCTAGCTACAGCAAAGTCATCGTTTCCTACAGAGAGCCGACAGAGATCATCAGGCAAGAACATTGTGCACTGATCAGTTCCAGCTGAATGATGAACCACCTACAATCATCACAACCAGCTTCTGAGCTCCAACTGCGTTTGTTTGATAAGTTCTGGATCAGTAATGTGCTGTGACATCTGGCATCGAGTAGAAATATATCAACTACAGATAAATATAGAGAACTACATCTCTCACCATGGCAACAGTTCCCATCTGCCTGAAGACCACCACCATCATCCCAGTTCCTCAGAGCTCTGCAGCGACTGGTCTGGATGACCACCAGCCCCTCACCCTGATAATCAATAACGCTTTCAAAGGCATGAGCCACATCAAAACAACCGTCGACATCAGTGAGGACCCTCATCAGTACACATACTGCAAGAACCGATCAACAGAGGACGCCATCTCCTCTGTGGTCCACACTGCTCTCACCACCTGGATCAGAAGGACTCATACGTGCGTCTGCTCTTTGTGGACTTCACATCTGCCTTCAACACCATGATCCCCCAAACTCTGATAGACAAACTATCTACACTTGGACTAAGCCCCTCCATCTGTAACTGGGTACTAGACTTCTTAACAAACAGACCACAGTCCGTGAAGATCCACAACTTCTCCTCCTCCACCATCACCCTCAGCACTGGCTCTCCTCAGGGATGTGTGCTGAGCCCCCTCCTGTTCACTCTGTTCACATACAACTGCACACCGACCCATCCAGGCTGTCATATTGTACAGGTAGTCCCCGACTTACGAGCGAGTTCCGTTCCTGCGAGTTGCTCGTAACACGAAAATTCGTAAGTTGGAACACGAAGCACGTGTTCTCGTAAGTCCGGATTTTCGCTCGTAAGTTGGAACATTTATGCTAGCGCTACTACGAACACTCGTTTTTCATCAAAAACGTTCATATTAGTTCATAAACATGGTCGGAAACGTGTTTCCAAACGGTTAGCTAACACACTTTCATCTAAAAACACAAAAAAGTGCTGTATTTTTTACAAATTTACTTCTCTTTCGCCAGCTCGTCAGTCCGGGACCTCGTATGTAAGAGCGCTCGTAAGTCGGGGACTACCTGTAAAGTTTGAAGATGATACAGCGGTGGTGGGATGTATCACAAACAATAACCGTGTTTCCATCTATTTTCAATACGAATTTTGAGTGAATTTTCAAAAATTCGCAAATATGTAAATAAAAATTAATGCAAAGCAGAAGTGTTTCCATCAACTGGCTTGAAGCGCATCTACCATGCCACGCACAGCGTCATTACGTCAGACGTCAGCGTTACGCGTGTCTACAGTAAACAGGAAGTAGCGGTTGAAAACAGAACCCGACCACACATCTCGGCAAAATGGAGAGAATATTTCAGGTATGTGTTGCTATCGGGCAAGTTGTATTTATTCTGTCATGCCAACTAGTTTTAGCGATGTTACATGTTGTCCGGAGCGGAAACAGCTGATCAGTCACGTGACGTGAATGTTCGCTACGGCAGAACTGAGTCGGCAAATCTGTTTCCATCTGTCGTTTTGCGCATCAGCTCTGTTTCGAAACCCCCAAAAACCACCTCAAGCGAGCGTATCAACTTTTGAGCGAATTAGAGGAAGTTAACTCGAATTTTGCCGTTTCCATTCAGCTTTTCTGATGCGATGCTTCAAAATGCGCATCTAGAAACCTTGATGGAAACACGGCTAATGATGAGTCCAACTACAGACAGGAGGGGGAACACCTGGAGAGCTGGTGCAAAGAGAATAACCTTCACATGAATGTGAAGAAGATGAAGGAGATGATTGTTGACTTCAGAAGGAACAAACACACCACCACCACCACCACCCAACAAACACAGGAGGATCTGCAGTGGAAGTGGTCTCCAATTACAAGTACTTTAATGTGCACCTGAATGACAACCTCAGCTGGAGCAACAACTACCAGTCTGATGAAGAAAGCTCATCAGCGACTACCACCTCAGACGGCTGAGACGAGCTGGTCTGAGAAGCTCAGTCCTCACCTACTTAGATCTTATTGTTTTTCTTTACAATTTATACTTTTGTTGGATGAAACTGGGACCCTGTGTACACAGTTTCGTTCCACCACATGCACCACATGTGATGTGAATGACAATAAAGAAACCTTAAACCTTAATGGGTCACTTTTATTAATTTTTATACAAATGTATTGTTTACTTGGCATATTTTCAAAATAAACGTTTTGTAAGTCTTTATTTTGTCTTTTTTTTGTACCGAAAATAAACCGAACTGAGTCCTCCTTGAAACTGAACAGAACCTAAATGTGATTTTAGAGTACCGCTACACCCCTAATTCTTAGTTTAGCGTATTTCTTAGTTCATACCTTAGATCTCTTTTTTTTCTTTCTTTACAATTTATACTTTTGTTGGATGAAACTGGGACCCTGTGTACACAGTTTCGTTCCACCACATGTGATGCGAATGACAATAAAGAAACTTTAAACCTGAAACAAAACAGCCAAAGCATTTGCAGGTTGCAAACACTCAGAAGTGACCGAGTCTGAAACAGAAATGTCTTTTCTCCTGTTTGTCTGAAACTGTCCAGCCCAGTGACATGTATTTATTAGAATCACAGACAACATTAGTGTTTAGCTCGTTTCATTTTAATAAACGTCACTCACATTATAACCAACATTTTAAAAATGCTACAGAGGGTCTTAAAGAACACGAGGAAAAAATAAATAATTCACATTTTCTATCTTTTAGTAAAATAAAATTAGTCTTTAATTTTTTTTAAAGTATTTCAAAACACAGTTTTAACTTCGTTAAATCAAAGTTTCCTCTTTTCCCATTTCATACTTTAATAAAACAAACTGCAGTGCTACAATTTTAATATAAATGTTAAAATATGGCAAAGGCGTTCAGTTTTAGCTGATGGGTTAAATTAAAAATATCTTAGTTTATGCTAACAAGCTAATCAAATCATACACAGTGGCATTAGTATTAAATTAAAGCAACACAACAAACTAAATAAAAATGACACCTGACTGTTTTACAGAAAGTAATCACTGCTGTCCACATCCTGCAGCAATGGTTCATATTATCATGTTATCATATTATCATATTATCATGCTATCATATTATCATGCTATCATATTATCATGCTATCATATTATCATATTATCATGTTATCATGTTATCATGCTATCATGTTATCATGCTACCATGTTATCATGCTATCATATTATCATGCTATTATATTATCATGCTATCATATTATCATGTTATCATATTATCATGTTATCATGTTATCATGTTATCATGTTATCATATTATCATGCTATCATATTATCATGCTATCATATTATCATGCTATCATGTTATCATGCTATCATGTTATCATGCTATCATGTTATCATATTATCATGCTATCATATTATCATGCTATCATATTATCAGTCATGTTATCATGTTATCATATTATCATGCTATCATATTATCATGCTATCATGTTATCATTTTATCATGTTATCATATTATCATGCTATCATATTATCATGCTATCATATTATCATGTTATCATATTATCATGTTACCATATGATCATGCTATCATATTATCATGCTATCATAATCATGCTATCATATTATCATGCTATCATATTATCATGCTATCATAATCATGCTATCATATTATCATGCTATCATATTATCATGCTATCATATTATCATGCTATCATATTATCATACTATCATAATCATGTTATTATCGTGATCATGGGAAAGGTTCGCTTTTCGTTAGCTACGTTAGCTGTGTGAGCTAACAAACAGGACGTGGATGAGGCCTTGTCCCGTCATGGACCCGACCTCAAACATATTAAATGAACATTGCTGAACAGAGTTGACTTTGTTTAGGATGACAGAAGTTATTTCAATAAAAACACGTTGTGTCAGTGACGGTGATTACCGGGATTAAAGAAAACAAGAAGACGGAGCAACGCTCCCGTTACTCACCAACAAAACGTTTTGTCCAATCGGAAGAGCCACATTCAGAACCGATGGTTTAAGTTATGAGAAGAAAAAAAACATAAAGAAGAGGAAAGGGCGGAGGAAGACAATGGACAAAAACAGTGTCCAAACACACACAGTGTTGTGTTGCCAGATCTCCCGACAGAAACAAGCGACCAGTCCCCATGAAAACAAGCCCAAACACCGACTCGCTCTTTTGAAAACAAGCCCAAATAAAAGCCCAACTGGCAACCCACCCCATTGTTTAAAACAAAGGCCGTTACAGTATAAACATACATTTATTATGGCATTACTGTACATATAAACATCAAAATTATGCTAAACACTTTGAAGAACATATCCACTCTAAAAAAAATAAAAATACATTTTGCATATTTATACAAATTAATCCCTTTAAGCCGGACTCATTTAACAGAGAGACCTGAATTTTTAAGGAAGAGTGATGACAACAATGGACAACGACAACAACAGACAATCATGAAGGATGTGTACAAATTAAAAAATTAAATAAAAATTAAACAGCAAACTCATCGTAAGTTAAGTCAACAAAAAACTTTCTTTAATCTCTATCCTGAATCATGCTTTAAGTGTGTGCTCTTTCTCCCATTCTTTATTATATTTTTCCCCATATTTCCCACTTATTGGAGCTCATTTTAGCGTGGTCTTGTCACTCTAGACAAGTAATAAAGAACAAATAATAACAAGCCCAAACTTAACATTAAAAGCAAGCCAAATAAACCGCAACAAGCGGTTCACCGAAATTATTGGCAGCTTCAGAAAATAACAAGCCCAAAGTCGCTTATAATTGGCGGACTTGGCAACTATGTGTCCAAGCCTCAGTATGGAAAGAAGCTTTTTTTTTTTTTGAAGAAGAAGAAAATGTACAAAACAAACAGGTATTGTAATTAACAAACAGCACCACAAAAACAGTAACGAAACATGTAAACAAAGTCCGTTGTAAAACAAGCAGGACAAATTATATATTATAAACAGAGATACTATTTAAAAACAGAGAATAAAATGAAAACTTAGTCAGAGGATTCGGGAAAAAATCATTTGTAATTAGAAAGAAACAAATTAGCTTTTTTGTTATTAATCAATTTAAGGGAGTCAATCAGATATTTTAGCTCAGACTGAAAATGAATAAAATTCGGTATTGAGTTAGCAAATTTTTGCTTATGGATAAAAAATTTGGCATATAAAATGATAAAATTGAGTAAATGTTCGAACTTACAATTTTCAGAGTTAGTATAATAGCAAATAATATTTTGGAGATTTAATGTGGAAAGCAGCTATTGGCTGTCCTAAAAGTCGCTGAATGACGTCACCGCACAAAAATAATGTTGGAGAAAAACAGCCAGTAAAAAAATAAAAATAATAAAAAAGCCAGTAATGAGACTATTTTAACTGAAGTAAATTTCTAAATAAAGATTTGAAAAACTTTTTTTTTTATATAAACAGTCAGTAAGAAATGCCAAAATATGTTTAGAACTCCTCCCTGGCCTGCCACCTTACTGTGGTGGAGGAGTTTGAGTGTCCCAATGATCCTAAGAGCTGCTGTCAGGGGCTTCATGCGCCTAGTGGGGTCACCCAAGGCAGACAGGTCCTAGGTGAGAGACCAGACAAAGTGCAGCCCAGAGACCCCTTATGATGAAAAAGATGGATGGAAACAGTATTCCCTTGCCCGGACGTGGGTCACCAGGGCCCCACTCTGAAGCCAGGCCTTGAGGCGGGGGGCACGTTGGCGAGCGCCTGGTGGCCAGGCTTTTACCCATGGGCTCAGCACCTGTGGGAGGGGCCAAAGGGGTCGGGTGCAATGTGGGATGGGAGGTGACCAAGGACGAGGACACTGGCAGTCTGATCCTCGGCCACAGAAGCTGGCTATTGGGACGTGGAATGTCACCTCTCTGGTGAGGAAGGAGCCTGAGCTAGTGTGTGAGGTTGAGAGTTTCCGGCTAGAAATAGTTGGACTCACCTCAACGTATGGCTCTAGCTCTGTAACCAATTTCCTTGAGAGGGGGTTGGACACTCTTCCACTCTGGAGTTGCTCCTGGTGAGAGAGGGTAGCCTCCCTCCGCCTATGTGTGGGGGGACGGGTTCTGACTGTTGTTTGTGCTTATGCGCCAAATATCAGCTCAGACATACCCACCCTTTTTGGAATCCTTGGAGGGGGCAATGGACAATGCACCTCCTGGGGACTCCCTTGTTCTACTGGGGGACTTCAATGCTCACGTGGGCAATGACAGTGAGACCTGGAGGGGTGTGGTTGGGAGGAACAGCCCACCTGGTCTGAGCCCGAGGGG
>JBBPBX010017345.1:0-21229 GCA_038048925.1 Garcialebias charrua
TACTGAATGAAGATGCCACAGAACTGTTACAGCATATGTTGTGAAAAGGTTGCATCCCTTTTCAGATGTGAATTCAACCATGGATTGCACTTACATTGCACTCAAATCCAACACTTATTAACATTCTTAATCCATTTAAAGTTCTCTGTGTCTTTTAAAATGTCTTAATGTCTCTAGTTTTCAGTATTATATAATTTCTGTTTATGTTCTCTTTCATTCCATTATGAGTGAATGTCACAGTTTGAAGAATTATTGAATAGGTTAGTTAGGCAATAACAACAGAGCTAATAATTGTACACATTCTCAGTCTTAAAAATGATTTAATAATCTCTTTTTACTGATAATACTGATAAACCTGTTGTTTGTTTAGGAACTTCCTGCAGTCTGTCCAGAAAGTCTCCACTGGAGGAGCGTTTTGCTGAGGAAGAGGCACAACATAATGTCACAGCTCCATGTCCATGAAGAAACAAATGGAGAGAGGGCTGCAGATACCAGGACATCCCACCAGCTGTTCTGTCTGAGGATCCTGCTGCTGGTGGTGGAACCAGGTTAGCCCATCAGTGGGAGCTCAGTAACATGACTGCAGCATCAGACACTGGACAATATTATATGTATAATAATAATAATAATATATGTTGGTGAGTCCTCCATGTTGGCTCTAATCTGCCCTGTGAGAAATTCATAGTAAATGTAACAAAAAGGAAAAAGTTAATAGCATTAAATTTGATTTGATTTATTTGATTTATTTATTCATTCATTTTATAATTAAAACAAGAAAACAATACAATACAAAAAGAGAGAAAAAAATATATATAAAATGAAAGGCGGCAGAAGAAGAAAAAATCTTATTATTATTCAAACAGAAGTTCAAATTATTTCATCCTGAAATAACTCTGGCTAACTACTGTAGCTTTTTTATAACATTGGAGTTAAACTCAAAGTAGTCTCCTCAGATAAATAGTGTTACCATTATTTTTATATTAAAGTTTCTGTTGACTTGTTATTTTTACATTTGATTGTTTCTGTTCGGTGCCCTGAGACAACTTCTGTTGTGACTTGGAGCTATACAGTATAAATAAACTGAACTGAATTGACATGTCTTTTTTTAACCCCGCCTACAAAAAGAATCGGAATCGAGAATCGAAAAGAATCGGAATCGAAACGAAGAATCGGAATCGGAACCGGAATCGCTCAAATTCAAACGATGCCCAACCCTAGTCTGCATACATGTGAAAAGACAGGTTATGACGTGCAATGATTGATCCTAATGGCAGCATGTAAAGAGAGAAGAGGACTGGCCCTAGAATAGATCCCTGTGGTACGCCAGAGGTCAGAGGGGTTGATGAAGAGGAGGACAGATCGCCTATCATGACAGAAAAAGTTCTCCCAGACAGGTAAGATTTGAACCACTCAAGCACAGCTCCCTGGAGGCCAACCTGCTGAGACAAGCGGTTGATTAGTACCTGATGGTCGACGGTGTCAAAAGCTGCTGAGAGGTCTAACATCACCAGCAGTGCAGGGTTTTTTGCATCCAGGGACAGAAGAATGTCATTCTGTACTTTGAGCAGTGCAGATTCAGTGCTGTGACGAGCTCGAAAACCTGACTGAAATTTTTCAAACAGGTTGTTGAGTTCTAGAAAAGATTGAAGTTGAATAAAAACAATCTTTTCTAGGACCTTTGATAGAAATGACAGATGTGAAACTGGTCTGAAATTAGAGAGAGCTGTAGGATCTAGGCCTGGTTTTTTGAGAAGAGGCCTGACCACAGCATGTTTGAA
Source organism: Garcialebias charrua (assembly GCA_038048925.1). Taxonomy (NCBI): domain Eukaryota; kingdom Metazoa; phylum Chordata; class Actinopteri; order Cyprinodontiformes; family Rivulidae; genus Garcialebias; species Garcialebias charrua. The sequence continues at coordinate 1,779 of JBBPBX010017345.1, forward strand.
AGCAGATGGCACAAAACCTGAAGATAGACAGCTGTTAATAAATGACAAAACACAAGTACAGGTGACCCCCGATTTACGAACGAATTAGGGACCTAAGAACGGTTCGCAGCTCGATCCGTTCGTAGGTAGGGGGTGAAAATTATATTTAAAAAAAAAATTATTCATTCATTCATTCATTCAACCTTTATTTATCATGCTAACGGAGCGCGCACACACATTAAATGTACAGTAGTGTACTGTAATGTTAAACATTGCTATTCACATTTACAGAATAAATAAAAATATATTTTCTTACTTTGAGATGGTCAAAGCCGACATCTTAGGTTGCCATGCGTTGATTGTTGTCGGGGCCGAGCAGCGCGGCGGCCGGCCAGTGAACCACCGCAGCTGCTCCAGACCTGTGTTAGCTAGCTGGCTAGCTTCTGCTAGCCAAGCCATGAGCTGGTGTTGGAGCGGCGGCGCGATCAATCTGTAGCTCCTGCTCCAGCCTGAGACGTCCACAGAGCTCACAGAGACGTTTCCAGCTCGTAATTAATCCATATGAAGCCATCCTGGTCACCAGTCTTCGGCCGGCTACCGTGTTAGCTCCCGTGTTAGCTTCTGGAGCTAGCCAGGCCGGAGGTGTAGCCAGGCCGGCCGGAGGTGTTCGCACGGCGGCCTGGCACGATCGGCGATAAATCCGCTGCTGCCTGAGACATCCACAAAGTTCACAGAGACGTTTCCAGCTAGTAATTAATCCATATGAAGCCATCCTGGTCACCAGTCTTCGGCCGGCTACCGTGTTAGCTCCCGTGTTAGCTTCTGGAGCTAGCCAGGCCGGAGGTGTAGCCAGGCCGGCCGGAGGTGTTCGCACGGCGGCCTGGCACGATCGGCGATAAATCCGCTGCTGCCTGAGACATCCACAGAGTTCACAGAGACGTTTCCAGCTAGTAATTAATCCATATGAAGCCATCCTGGTCACCAGTCTTCGTCCGGCTCTCGGCAGCTAACCTAAGATGGCGTCCGGTGTTCTACATTAATTTGTGACCGTGTAAACTGAAGACCTACTTCCTGTTGCCCAAGATTGCTCAGAAATTGCTCAAAAATGATCAGAAATGATCTTTTTTATCATAATTATTATTTATAAAGCCTTTAAAACAACCAGAACATGAAATTAAGAACATTTAAACACAAAAACACACAAAAAAAAAAAAAATTTTTTTTTTTTTTTAATACAGTAATTTCATATTTTTATTAAATATGATATGTTCGTAGGTCCCGTGGTTCGCAGGTCGATGGGGTCGTAGGTCGGGGGTCACCTGTACCAATTACATCAAAGGACTGTTTGAACATTTTAGAGGGAATGATGTCCAGAGAACAGTTAGTTGGTTTCATCTGCTGAACCACCTTGGTGAGGTGAGGGAGTGAAACCAGGTCAAATTGGTCAAAAACAGCTGTGGTTATTGCAGACGCACAAGACTGGATGGTGTTGGATGAACTGACAATGTTCTGCCTGATAGAGTCTATTTTGTTGACAAAATAGCTCTGAAAGTCATCGCAGGTAGACTGTGTGGCAGTTTTCAGAACATTGACAGATGGGTTGATGACAGACTGGAGTGTGCTGAAAAGCGTCCGCGGCCGGTTGGAGCTGGTGGAGATTAAATTGGAGAGGTACTGTGACTTGGCCTGTTTCACAGCATTATGATACTCACAGAGACAGTCTCTCAGTATTCCTTGAGATACATGAAGCCGGTCGCGCTTCCATTTTCGTTCTGCTTTTCTGCAACGTTGTCGAAGAGCTCGCGTCGTTTCGTTGAGCCATGGTGAAGGTTTGTTCTTTGAAGATGCCTGTTTGAGAGGAGCGATGGAGTCCAAGATCGTTGTGCAGGTGTGATGGAAGGAGCTGATGAAGTCCTCAGGATGTAGAGATGGGTCCAGGCTGACAGCAGAGCAGAATTCAGTGCTCTTAAAGGCATCAGTGAACTCACTTGGAGTGGATGGGGTGATAGAGCGACAGAAACGTGCTGGGAGAATAGCTTTCGGTGCAGGAGAGGTGAAAAATTCGAATAATATGGGAAAATGGTCTGAGATACAGGTGTCCAGGATCTCCACAGCAGGTATTTGTAGGCCGTGGGAGATAATTAAATCGAGTGTATGACCCTGACTGTGTGTGGCCCCCGAGACCGACTGTGACAGGTTGAAAGAGTCCAGGAGGTCCTGAAACTCACATCCAAGCTGATTACTTGGGCAGCAGGTGTGCACGTTGAAGTCACCACAGAAAAGCCAAGAGTCAAACTTTGGCATTAGGTCAGCCAGTAGTTCTGAAAACTCACTGAGAAAGTTTTTGTTGTATTGAGGAGACCGATAAAAGAGGCCGCACAAAATAGGTTTTGTAGATTCCAGCACAAAAATCATGCTTTCAAAACTGTTGTAATTTTTCTGAGGCAGCAATCGGTACCTGAACGCCTCCTCATTGAAAACTGCAGCCAGGCCCCCCCCTCTTCCAGACCCACGCGGAGCGCTCAGATAAGAGAAGCCAGGTGGGAGGAGTTCAGAGAAGCAGCTGTTGTCTCCTGTTTTCTGCCAGGTTTCCGTGATCAAAAACAGATCCAGACGATGAGTGGAGATCAAATCACTTAATATAAAAGTTTTATTAGTGATCGATCTGGCGTTAAACAATGCTGACCGTACAGGAACACAGCCAGTTACGTCACTCTCAGCTCGAGCGAGCGGGCGGAGGTTATGTTTAACGCAGCCTCGCTCCACAGCCCTCACGGGGGGGCAAGATGGGGGGCAAGATGGAAACTGATCGCTGGCGTCATGATTGATAACAACAAGGCATCTGTTGCGGCGAGCGAAGGAACGACGGACATCAAAGACGCTGAATTCAGGAGGTAAGTCAGCAGTCGGCGTGTTGTGAGACGAGAGATACTTTTTAAATCTCACCAGGAGACCTGCTCTCGTTCCACGTCTTCTGCGCCGCTTGTTGCGTGGCAGCGTGGTCGTGTTGCGTTGTAGGTAGGCAGGAATGGACGCCAAGAAAGGTGGAGGTGGAGGAGGCTTGAAATGTCCATATTTGCCAGTAGTCTGTGTGTTGATCAGCGAGTCTTGGAGACTTAGAAGAGTTGAGCGATCAAATCTACTTAGAGTAAATTGAAGTAAACATGAGGGAGACCATATATTGTGTCTTTAAACACATATAGTGCCACCCAGATGTAACTAAAGGATTTTAACAGGGGTCAGTATTAAGCTGACCTCTTTATCCTTAATTAATCTACTTATTCAGATTGAATAGTAATTTCACGGATTCTTTTCTTTTTCAGTTTACCCAATATTTCTGTGATCTTTATGATGGATAAATAAACAAGGCCATTAAGTGACAGAGACGTTAACTTAGTTGGTATGCCAAAGACACTACCATTTATTTAAGATAAATCACTAAATTAACACCATTACACTTGATTGACATGATTTCACTTTCTTTCAATTTAAAACGTCTCCACACCTTTCACTACCTGTGGTAGGCAGTGGTCAGGGAGTGCTGAATGTGTCAGCTCACAGAGGAGGTTCTCTTGTTGGGCCAGAGTTTGGTCCAACTTTTGGGTCTCTTCTGTCTCACCTGTAGTTGAAGGTTCACTTACCGGGCTCTCGTCCTCGGATGAGCAGTCCCTTGTGTCCTCTGCGGTACCTGCGGTTAGGCAGTCTGTATCGCAACTAGGAAGCACTTTTATTGGCAGGGGTTTTCTCACTGTGCTCCACATTTTCTGTTGACCATAATCTATAATCGCGCCGAAGCGGTTTATAAAATCTTGGCCAACCAGAAATGGGAAAGAGTCAAGTTTAGACACGTACACCGGGTGGCGTAGTGTCATTTCGCCAATCTGCATGTGAACCATAGCCATAGCTGTTAGGGTTGTTCTCGTCTCTGCGAGACCCTGTAGCTCAATAGCACATTTCTCAAAGGGTATTTGCCTGTCAACACCGTTAGCGGCGGTCCTCAGCTCCTCGAACAGCTTGGCCGACATAATGGTTATATCAGCACTGCCATCCAGGAGGGCTTCACGCTCAAGGACACCTTCCAGTGTGATAGGCAGGTAAGCTTTCTTAGCCACCCCCCTTTGTATAAAGTTACACAGAAACCTCACAGGTCTTGGCCCACGTTTCTGTTCACGTGTGACTCTGTCTGTGTAATCTTGTTTACTGTCAGCATCTTGTTGGCTGTCAGCATCATGACCTTCAGGATGTTGTTGTGTGTCAGCAATTGGTTTGCTGTCAACATCCATGGCAATGTTGGTAGTAGTGTGCGCTGAGTTATTTGTGTGCTCTGAGTCTTTGTGAAAGACAGTGCTACACATCGCTCCAGGTTGGTCAATGTTGATAGTGTCATTATCAATGATAACGCCACTCATTGTATCAGGTTGGTCAAGCACAGTAACATTCAAATCTACTGACAAACTACTTACTTCCTCTGTCTCTTCCGAGCATAGAGGTGTTGGGCCATTATTCCGGGACATTCGTGACTCTTTGCCTGTCTCGAACTGTTCTGTTCGAGGCGCGGGAGGTGCAGTTCCAAGGCTCGGGGGTGTCTGTTGGGACCACGCATAGTTACATGAGTATAGGTCCTCATACTTCAATTTCTTTTGAAGTCCACCCACCGATGGACCTTGGTTTTCACCCACCTGGTTCGATCTGAACCGTTGTGGGTCTCTTAGAGAGTGAACACCTACCTTTTGTGGTTCGTTGCTTGTCTCAGATTTTTCAATCTGAGGTGCTTCAGGGGCGGGGCTCCCTTTAAACCATTTTGAGTCACTGTTCCAACTGGTACCAACATTTCGTTGTATGTCAGTTTGAAAATCTTGTTCATTCTTGCTAGTATTATCCAACTCTTTTAACAATCGACGTATGTTCTCTACCTCTTCCGAGGTCAGAGGGCCTTTGAGACGACGGTGTTTATTCTCGCTTGTATTATCCAACTCTTTTAACACCCGACGTAAGAACTCTACCTCTTCTGAGGTCAGAGGACCTTTGAGACGACAGTGTTTATTCTCGCTTTCTATAGGAGAGAGAACCTCGCCTATTTTTTGCGACTGGGATACGACCTTTTGACCTGGGCACACCTCAGAGGGTGTTTTGTTTTGCATGTGAGCCTCAACAGCAGTTACAGCGCACTGTTTCATCACTGATTGTTTAAACTGATGTTGTAGCTCAAGGCCTTTTTTGAGAAGTTTTTCTCTTTGTCGTTTGCTCTTCTGCCATATCAATTCAATCTTTGCTTTGAGCAACTGGATATTTGTGTGCTCAGAGTTATCAAAGACAATGTCACGCATTGTACCAGTTCGGTCATCCTCTGTATCATTCAAGTTTTCAAACAACCAACTTATGTCCACTATCTCCTCAGAGCTTAGAGGTATGGTGCCTTTTTCCTGGAACTTCTGTGACCTTTTGCCACTCCCGGACTGTTCCGGTCCAGGGGCAGGAGGGGCTTGTCCTTGAACTGGGGGTTCCTGTTCGGACCCCCTTTTGTGATATGGTTTACTTTTGTGACCATCTTTCTTATCTTTAGGACGTGCGCCCCCCTTTTGAAATCGTTTTCCGTACTCTGGGTCTTGTCTGAGCCACTGCGGTTCATAGTTCCAGCGGGCATCAACATGTCGTGGTTTGTTAGTTTGAAAAACATGTTTCTTCTCGCCTTTTTTAGGAGAGGGAGTTGATGAACTTGTCCCTTCCAGCTCCAGCGAGTGGGATTTGACCTTTTCACCTGGGGACACCTGTAAGGGTGTTTTGGTTTGCATGTTAGCTTCAAAGACATTCACAGCACACTGTTTTATTTCTTCCATGGTTTGCGTTTTTGCATTAACCACGGTGAGCAGCGGAAATCGTATCTCATAGCCGAGATGTAAGAAGAAAGACCACTTACAGTACTCATCTTCTTCCATGCCTGGTGTATATTTGTCGGCAAAACGAGCTTTAAGAAACCTGTCGTAAAACGTCAAAGGATGTTCACCTGCTTCTTGCCACACGTACCTGTCAACTGAGCAGTCACCACCTCGGCTCGTTCTAAGCCATTGTGGGGCCCTGATGGAGTGGACCCTCTCACTTGTTTCACCCTGTTTAACGTCCATTATTGTATTGATTTTGTGTGAAAAAAATCAAAAGATTGTTCTCATGTTAGTGTTTGCAAATAAATATTCACTTTTAATGTAGCACTGAGTCAAATAAACTAATCAGCTGAGGTTTACGCGTTTCACTGTGTAATAAGTATTCATAGGTACCTTTTTCAGGTTTTTACCCTCAATGAACTTTGTAAAAGTTAAATGCACTCTTGCAGTGTTAACTTTAAAATAGAACTTACGTTCAAACAACAGTTACTAACTAACCCAAGCAGCCTGATTTCCGTTTTTCTTACTCAAACGCTTATAAAAGAGGGCTGACTTAAATGCAATGACTTCACTAAAATGTGACAGGATGCTGCTTGAGCATGCCTTTAAAAAGATGTCTTGCAGTCTCAGTGAAACTGATTTTGTACTGCATTTGACAGTTATCAGGAGTGAAAAAGGACGTTCTGTTCGTTATTTTAAACAATTTTTTATTTAAAATAAACGAGTGTTCGTGCGCTCAGCATAACAGTACAGTAATGATGTTCCTTCAAATAAAAATCAGTGATTTTTATCAATTTGTTGTCTTGTGACATGTTCAAATCTGGTCTGCTTTCTTTGCTTCTTTGGAGTGAAAAATGTACTTTCGTTTGTTATTTTAAACTTTTCATTTAAAATAAACTGGAGTCATTAATTTTACACAGAAAAACGTTAAAAATGCAATTTTTAACTAAAAGTGTACAGATGTACAACAATTCTGTTTAAAATTCAGAGATGTGAAGAGCTTAATGTGGAAATGCTCTGTTCTCCATCATTTTTTTTATTTAATTTGAAAATCAAATAAAAAATGCTTCTTGAGTGTTATTTTAAATCCCCAGTATTTAAAATGAGCATAAATTGTGTGTCTGTACCTCTGTTATACTAAAATTTGTATTTAGAATAAACAGGAGTTTATGTTTGTGTACAGAACAATTTTAAAAGCTGGTAATTCACCATAAAAATGCTGACTTCTCATGATGTATTATGAGAAAACTCATCTGTCAACGTCTTTTAACCAACAGGGGGCAGCTTCGAGTCTTAATGTTATCACGAGGAGACTGGTTTTTTCATTCAGTATTTAACTGAAAACTACCTTTTAGAGTTAGTTTCTAGTGTGTTCGTGATAAACGCCCGAACCACGTTCATGTCAGAGACAGATTTATGTTGTTAGACAGTTTAGATGGCTTCAAATGAGTTTTTTAAACTTTCAGTGAAATCTCCGTTTGTTCTGTGAGAGTGAACTGCTTGTCACCCAAAGTGCACCTGGAAATGACGACACAAATAGGCGGGTCGACGCAGCGCGTCACCAGCTCTGCTGAGCGAGGCGGAGCTCGCTACACAGATACGTGACGTCAACCAATCAATCACAGCGTTTGTAGTTCATTCCAAGCATTCATGGTGAATGTAGTTTCTTACCTTCGACCAGTGCAGTGCCGGAAATGACGACAAAGTGGGTTGTTCGCAACAGCGTGCGTTCCCAAATCAGCGAATCAGCGTTCGCTACGAGAGTGATTGACAGTTCACAGCTCTCGTTCATCCAATCACAGCTCATAAACAAAACGTGTTGGACACGTCTTTTTAACGCTATCTTAGCACAACAGAACACAACTTTATAGACTCTTAAACAACTCAACGCTTCAAATTAACTTCCCAAAATTCTGAAACGTGGCAATCACATTTAAAACAGGCACAACTAAGCTACGCTCAGTAACATAGCACTTCAACTGTAACACAACACGGACTCTCTTCGGAGCCGCGTTCAAGGTCGGTTCCGTCCACTTTAAGGAAGCAGAATTCGGGTTTCAGAACCACTATCCGACACCGTTCTAACAGTTATATGCTTCTTTGACCTGCTCTAACATGTAAAATACCAGCACAGCAATCTTTTAGATGTTAATTATAGCTTTCAGGCTTTTGACTCGGCGGTCAAACAAAGCTTTGTACAGGAGTCTGCGTGAACTGGACCGGAACCAGAACCCCCACAGACCACGGGCTGACAAAAACCTCACCTAAATGCTTCCAACAGCGTGTAACAGAGTTGAAACGAATAACAATCCCTCAGCCTCAAATGATAAAAACATGCAGAATCTGCCTGCTTTGAACACTTCCAGCCAAAATTATTATCCTCAGAGTTTAAAACTTGGATCCTCTTATGCAAACATGACGTTACAGTTCATGAGAGACCACAGATTTATCAATAAACTTTTAGAAAACACGTACGGCCACCAGATGAAGGAAACATGAGGGAGACCATATATTGTGTCTTTAAACACATATAGTGCCACCCAGATGTAACTAAAGGATTTTAACAGGGGTCAGTATTAAGCTGACCTCTTTATCCTTAATTAATTTACTTATTCAGATTGAATAGTAATTTCACGGATTCTTTTCTTTTTCAGTTTACCCAATATTTCTGTGATCTTTATGATGGATAAATAAATAAAGCCATTAAGTGACAGAGACGTTAACTTAGTTGGTATGCCAAAGACACTACCATTTATTTAAAATAAATCACTAAATTAACACCATTACACTTGATTGACATGATTTCACTTTCTTTCAATTTAATACGTCAGCACACTTAAATTTAACACAACAGACTTCAATACTGGATGTTAAACATATTTAGTCTGAGGGCTCTTTAGCTTAAAATAGTTTCCAGCTTAGAATTGAGGGAAAGGAGAGGAGGAAAGATTTAAGAAGAATTGGGAGGTTAAGAGAGGAAGTTTATCTTGCATTTATGAAACCAGATGACACTCTTCCATACGCGTCCAGCTAAGATATCATCACACCTCCAGCAAGCAAACAGCGGCTCCTTTACCTTAAGACGTCCGCCTCGGTTCTGGTAAAGAGCTGTGATCAGCCTTGGACTGACGAGTCGTCGGTCCCGCAAGTCCAAGCTGGACTCCACACGTGTTTACCTTGTCGGTGTCGGTGATACTCGCTTTCGTCGGCAGAAGCCGTGGCAGTCGTGGCTTTTTGGCTCAAGATAATTTATTCCAGGAAGGAATAACAAAGTTTGAGCTTACGCTCATTCGAAGTGGACTCATAACAGCCTGTTATCAGTCCTTAGCTGAAGACGAAGGTCGTTAGCTCTTGACCAAACGTACCCCAGCTCTTTGGGAAAGTTCACATCTCTTTCAAGTTCCCAGTAGACTCTGAAGCGTTTCAGCAAAACTAGAACTTAAAAAGATCATGAGATGAGAGATGAGACTTGTGTCTTTTTCATTGGTCCGTGGAAACAGTTGCCGTTATCGCGACCCAAGGTTACAGCCAGCAGCAGAGGGAAATTGTTTAGGAAAAGACAGAGCAAGCTGGAACCCTTTTCATGAAAAACAACAGATTAACTGTCTTCTGACTTTCTAAACAAAACCGTCCGGTCTCTGTGACCCGAGACTTCAACTTTAACACAGCAGTGAACACAGTTTAACTCTTACAGAATAACACAGCTTAAAAGCACACATCATGAAAATGACAAAAGTTATTCTTTTGATCACATTAGAATAAAATCAAAGATAGAAATAGTCTCTTTTGGTGACTATGTTCTCAGATTACAACTAATGGAATAATTTGTAGTAAATGTCTTGCTTTACTGAGAGGTCAGTAAAGGTCATCTCTGGAACAGTTCAAAAGTACACAGGTGTATCAAAGTGGACAAGGTCATGCCCACTACAATGGGGTACCAGGCCCTTTGATATGGGCTGTTAGGTCCCTGTACGACCGGTGTCAGAGCTTGGTCCGCATCGCTGGCAGTAAGTCAGGCTCGTTTCCGGTGAGAGTTGGACTCCGCCAAGGTTGCCCTTTGTCACCGATTCTGTTTATAACTTTTATGGACAGAATTTCTAGGCGCAGCCAAGGTGTTGAGAGGATCCGTTTTGGTGGCCTTAGAATCGCTTCTCTGTTTTTTGCAGATGATGTGGTCCTATTGGCTTCATCAGCTCGTGATCTACAGCTTTCGCTGGAGCGGTTTGCAGCTGAATGTGATGCGGCCGGGATGAGGATCAGTTCCTCCAAATCCGAGGCCATGGTCTTGAGCCGGAAAAGGGTAGCGTGCCCTCTCCGGGTCGGGGAGGAGGTCCTTACCCAAGTGGAGGAGTTTAAGTATCTCGGGATCTTGTTCACGAATGAGGGAAAACTGGAGCGTGAGATCGATAGGCGGATAGGTGCAGCGTCCGCAGTGAAGCGGGCGCTGTACCGGTCTGTCGTGGTGAAGAGAGAGCTGAGTCAAAAGGCAAAGCTCTCAATTTACCGATCGATCTACGTTCCCACCCTCATCTATGGTCATGAGCTTTGGGTTATGACCGAAAGAACAAGATCTCGGATACAAGCGGCTGAAATGAGTTTTCTCCGCAGGGTGGCTGGACTCTCCCTTAGAGATAGGGTGAGAAGCTCAGTCATCCGGGAGGGACTCGGAGTAGAGCCGCTGCTTCTCCACATCGAGAGGAGCCAGTTGAGGTGGCTCGGGCATCTGGTTAGGATGCCTCCTGGACGCCTCCCTGGTGAGGTGTTCCGGGCATGTCCCACCGGGAGGAGACCCAGAGGAAGACCCAGGACACGCTGGAGGGACTATGTTTCTCGGCTGGCCTGGGAACGCCTTGGGATTCCCCCAGAGGAGCTGCTCCAAGTGGCTGGGGAGAGGGAAGTCTGGGCCTCCCTACTTAGGCTGCTACCCCCGCGACCCGACCCCAGATAAGCGGAAGAAAATGGATGGATGGATGGATGGATGGATATTTTGTGTATAAAATTGACTGAAAATGGTCTGGATAGCCCACAGATAAACCACAAAAAATTATATATCCTACATTTGGTCCCCTTTAAATAAATCTGACATTGTTTATTATAAAACAGATTGATTTATTGCTTGTGTTTGTTGAAAAATACTTGAGAAGGTATTTAAAAAATAATCGCATTTTAAATCGCAATCGCAATTTATAGAAAAAAAATCGCAATTAGATTATTTTCCAAAATCGTTCAGCCCTAGAAATAATGTGGTCATTCTTTTTACAGCAGCTTCAAACTGTTTCTACCATCACAAAGCTCCAATAGAAAATAACCAGCTTCTCACCATGTCTTTGAAGGCCTCTCCATTGTAATAGGTCTCATCTGATGGATACTTGATTCCCCACTGTTGCAGCTCATACAGGCCTGAACCCACCACATGCAACTCCTCTCCATCAAAGGCGAACAGCCTTTTGTCCTCGCACGTCATCAGTACGAGCTCATCAGACGGGCACGGTGAACCTTCCACCACACCAAACACCTTCATGTTTACCACCTCTGGGAGGTAAAACTTCCCCCATTCGTTCACTTCATCTGGTTCATCTCTGTAAATTGTGTCTTCAAGAGCTGCAATCCTGAGGACGGAGCCCTTCGGGTTCTTTAAGGCGTACTCGTCGCCTCTACGACTGACAACAAGGTCTGACACCATTTCCAAGTATTTAGGACCTGCAACAAATTCAGACAAGATGTGGAAAGATGGGTAAATGTGTGTGTGTGTGTGGGAGGAGTCTTTGAAAGGCGAAACAATTTCACATAGAAGAAAACGTGAGCTTAACCTTTTGCTGTCAAGAACTCAGGTGAGTTAAAGTCTTTGACCGGAGCAGACAAGCTGAAAAACAGACAAGAGGTTCCACAAATGAACAAAGCTGAAATGATTGATGTGAAGATGCAAATTCTTCAGTGGGGACGAATTAATGATGGAGCTCATTCACATTAGCTGTCTGGAAGCTCTGCTCAGCTCCCAGTGGACTGCAGTGAAATTATTTATTCACACTGGATTTAAATTTAAAAAAGATTCTCATAGATACCTCTTGCGGGATATACATTCAGCCATTCTCACTTGATGTTACCTAAAAAGAACAATTAAAGAACATTATTCACTTTTTTCTTTACAGGAAATCCCCGATTTACGAGGGGCCGACCTACGAGGTTCCGGATTTACGAGGTTATCATATTTAATAAAAATCTGGGGGGGAAAAATGAAAAAAAAAAATTTTTTTTTGTGTTTAAATGTTCTTAATTTTATGTGTACAGCACTTTTTTGCAGCTGTGGTTGTTTTAAATGACTTTATAAATAAAGTATAATTATTATTTTTATGTTTTATTATGATTTGACGCGTATTAGCGCAACTTACAGCCGTTTCAGGAAATGCCTCCGTGTCAGCCATTTTACGCTCCCCAAGGGCGGTCAAGTGAGGTCCGCCAGTATCGGCAGCTGCCAGCTGGCTTTGGTGTACGTGCGTCCCATCAGAGGTTGCCTCATACGGATAAATTAGCTGGAAACACTCTGTGAACTCTGTGGACGTCTCAGGCCTGGAGCAGCAGCCGCGATCGCTCTGCCGATCGCTCCCACGACGCCGGCTGACACCAGCAGCTCAATGCTAAAAAACGCAGCTAATCGCGGAGCTAACATGCTAAAGCGGACCCCCGGAGACACCGAACCGACGGGCGGCAGCCGAGAGCTTGCATCAATATCCGCCTGGCAGCCTAAGATGTCGGATGGACACCCAGCTAACGTGGAGAAACAGCTCCGACAGCCTTTTTTGGATGGATAGACTCGTTAGCACGGAGCTAACGAGTGCAAGCCTAATGGCGGGGGCTAACAACAGCTAACGCGGGCAGCTTGTTTTGGATGGAGAACACCGCGGAGAAACAGATTTCAGTAAGTTATTAAAGTTAACTCTTTTTCTGGCTTCCAAATGTATGGAGTTAACAAGCTAACAGTCCTTCCTGTAAACAGTTTGGACCGTGTTGGAGCAGCACAAGGTACGGAGCTCGGACGTGCAAACAGACGAGACAAGCTTGATCAGCTCAAAGTAAGAAATTATATTTTTATTTATGTGTTATGTACTGTTTTTTTGTTTGTAAAAATTATATAGCTGTGTTAGGATAGGCGAACTTGGTAGCTGTTCATTACCTACATGTACGTGTATCAGTGGCGGCTCATGCGTTATATAAAAGGTAGTCCCCGATTTATGAGATTTTCATCTTACGCGATAGTCGTTGTAACGGAACTCGCTCGTAAGTCGGGGATTACCTGTATATGTATTTGTACTTACAGTGAGTTGCAAAATATTCTTTAAGTTTGTTGCTTCAAAATCTGGAATTTTAATGGATTTTCAGTTTAATGATAAATAACAGATTCACACAAAACACTTCAGATTATTGCAGCCCAGTGGAAGGAGGAGAGAGCCTGTTTTTAAAATGTCCATTAAAAAAGTACAAAACCAAGAAGAGCATGCACATGTATTCACCTTGTGTTCTTTGAAGGCCCAACTATTAACTTCACAAGACACAAAGTTGGTTCAATAGTCAGATGGTCTCAGTATACACCTGATCTGACAGTTTGTTTTCAGTAAAAGACAGGAAGACTATCGCCCAGTAGCACTCACCCCCATCCTGATGAAGTGCTTTGAACGGCTAGTCATGAAAAGCATCACATCTGTCCTCCCTGACTCCCTGGATCCCTTCCAATTTGCATACCGACCTAATCGCTCAACCGACGATGCCATCTCCTCTGCCCTCCACACAGCTCTCACACATCTGGACACGAAGGACTCCTATGTTAGAATGTTGTTCATCGACTTCAGCTCGGCATTCAACACCATCATCCCCCAACAGCTCATCCTTAAACTGGACAGTCTGGGGCTGAACACCTCAATGTGTAACTGGCTGCTAGACTTCCTGACCGGGAGACCACAGACAGTGCGGGTCGGGAGTAACACATCTAGCACCATCACATTGAACACAGGGGCCCCACAAGGATGTGTGCTGAGCCCCCTTCTATTCACCCTGCTAACACACGACTGCACACCATCGTACAGCTCCAACCACTTCATCAAGTTTGCGGACGACACAACAGTGGTAGGTCTCATCAGCAACAACGATGAGACGGACTACAGGAACGAGGTGAGCCGCCTGGCCTTGTGGTGCGGACACAACAATCTCACTCTCAACGTGGAGAAGACAAAGGAGATTGTTGTGGACTTCAGGAAGAGGGATGCCCAACATGCCCCTCTGACCATCAACAGCACCGCAGTGGAGAGAGTAGACAGCACCAAGTTCCTGGGAGTGCACGTCTCAAAGGACCTGTCCTGGAGCAGGAACACTGCAGCACTGGCAAAGAAGGCTCACCAGCGTCTCTACTTTCTCCGCAAGCTGAAAAGGGCTGGAGCTTCAACCCCCATCATGAGCACCTTCTACAGAGGTGCCATAGAAAGTGTCCTGACCAGCTGCATCACTGTGTGGTTTGGTGCATGTACTGCATCCTGCCGCAAGAGCCTCCAGCGCATTGTGAGAGCAGCTGAGAAGATCGTGGGCACCTCCTTGCCCTCACTGCAGGACTTACACAGCAAACGCCTCACTCGGAAAGCCCACTGCATGGCAGGTGATCCCACACACCCACTACACAGCTGCTTCAGACTGCTGCCATCAGGGAGGAGACTGAGGAGTCTCCAGGCTCGAACCAGCAGACTGAGAGACAGCTCTGTTCATCAGGCAGTCAGAATGCTAAACACTCTGCCTGCTCTGCCCCCCCTCCCATTTGAACTGCCTTAACACTAAAACTTTCTCACACATTATCACTCAACACAAAGTTTTTCACTAAACTCTCGGTCATGTGCTCATACAGTTTGCACTACTTCTCATACTTGCACTAATGTCTGTATTACATCACTGCCTATAATCATAATACTGTTTACATTCTCTGTTTACATTTATTAATACTGTTTACTTTTATTACTACTGCTTACATGTAATTACTACTGTTTACATTTATTTACACTACTCTAATATCTACACCACTGCTGATACATATACAGTGTGCTCTGAACGGTCTTATTTAGGGATGCCCAATGTGCCTTACTGCATATGCCACTTTTTGCCTCTATAACAACATCAACTACTACCTCATACATATACTGTGTACATTGACTCATACGCTGCTTTGCCACTTTGCAAATGTCAATGCTAGAAACCTTTAGTTTATTTTAGTTATACTTTTTATACTCTTTTTTTGTGCTAGTATGCAAAAACTCAGGACAGTATTATGTTCATTAAATGTTTAATGTTTTAGTTTTAGAGTTGGTGTGGATTTTCATGCTCTTGCACCGCTATGCAAAAAACTCAGGACAGTGTTAGTTTTACTATTTTATGCTTATGTCTATTATTATATGTTTCAGTGTTTCAATGTTTAGATGTTTACTGTTGCACCGAGGGACTGAGAGAAACGCAATTTCGGTCCTGTGTATGTCCTGTACAGTAGATATTGCAGATCTGACAATAAAGTTGACTTTGACTTTGAAGGAGTCTGAAGAAGAGGAGGAATGAGGATGAGGAGAGTCCACAGAGGGATGAAGAGAGGAACAGGGTGAAACTTGACTTGAGGATGAAGAGGATCAACGGTGTCACATGAAATACACGTCAGATGAAGCATGGTGGTGGCAGCATCATGCTGAGAAACAGAGCTGAAGGACAGATGGCGCAAAACTCCAAGTGTAGGTTTTCAAAACCAGAATGAAGCCTGAGCTTGATGCTCCAAAACTGTCTTCCATGATCCACGTCCAAAAAGAAAAGAAAATGTCTTGAGACAAGAAAAACTAAACAAAAGCACAATCCAAAGTATTACTAACTCATACAAGACGTAATAAACCCAAAAGTGACGAGCAATTTGAGCAAAATACATGGACCGAGGTAGGGCTGGGCGATATGGAAGAAATCTTATATCACGATATGGACTTTTTTATATCACGATAACGATATATATCACGATATATACAATGTGTGTGTGTGTGTGTGTACAGCAAAAATTTGGACCAAAGTTTTTTTATTTTATTATTTTACTACAGATAGTTACATTTATAAGAATGTGAACAAAAAGAACAAGGAAATTTGGACCAAAGTAGAAACTAGATCTACCTAAGATCTACCTTAATTCAAGGAGTACGATTATGGAATGACTTAATGCCAAATGACAAATGTTAAGGAAGCCAAATCATTCCTTGTATTTAAGAAACTGGTAAAAAATGAATTGCTAAAAAAATATAAATGAATCTAATTTAATGTGTGATATATGTGAATTGAAAATTGACTGAGTTATTTACTTATTTTGTTATTATAGAAAATATTGTTTGAACTGTTATTAGATGAATAAGGAGCAGATTTAATAAGATTTATTCTTCATCTGCTACCTTTCATTTTATTATTTTTTTCTATTATGAATACGTTAATTGTTGTATTTCATTTTATAAAATGAATAAACTAACAAACAAACAACTCCTTTTCTACTTTGGTCCAAATTTTTCCTGCAGGTGGCGGTAAAACAACAGCTGCTAATGAAACTCACGAAGAAGAAATCCGCTCTGAAGTTTGAGTAAACAAAGCAAGAAACAGAAAAGAGAAAACGTTGCGTTTGATTGCGGTTCTGTTGTGTCTCTGGTCTGTTTTGTATTGGTTAACTGGACCCGAGTTCGGACTCGGTTGGACTCTGGGTTCGTGTCCTCTGGACCCATTTTGTCTCCGAGTTTCAGCGGAGCGAAATAATGGAAGCTAACAAGGTGAGCTTCCCCTTCTTTTTGGTAAATGTTATGCCACGTCCTGACCAAACGCGTTTTCAACGGCAAAAAGGCTTGTCACGCACGCAAGTGGACGCACTGGACTGGACCCAGTGCTGTCCTGACCAGAACGAGAAGCTGCGGCGGTGTGGCGGCGGGGGGTGTGGGAGGAGCTTACCGGTACACCGAGTTCCTCACTGCACTCCGCCAGTCTCTGTAGAGAGCAGACTTGACTGGTCGTGAAGGACTTGTCGCGAACACACAGCTACAATGAGTTTCTCTTCCATAGTACATGACTCCGCGGGTTTTTTCTGTGTCCCAATACGTCACATAGTGCGCGCGCCCCCTCGTTTCCGCGTCACATAGGGACTCTCCCCCTCTCTCCTCCCCCCCGACTCTCCCTGAACAACCAGAGTTGAACGGCGTTTGAACGTTTGAACGGCGAAAACGTTCAGCAATGATCAACGCGTGCTTGGAGGCTGAAGCGGGTTCACGTGCACGGAAAACGCTTTTCCAGCACGCTCAACACGCACGTGACGTGACGCCCGACGCCAAGACGTGGCTGGAGGTGCGTCCCCCATTGACTTTGCATGTAAACTGGACGTTCCTGCCGTTGAAAACGCGTTTGGTCAGGACGTACCATTATTCTTCTTGGGCTGCCTGTGCAGCTGTTTTCTCCTTGTTGAGATCTATGGTTGAGACACCGGCTTCATGCGCCTGCGTCTCTGTTGCTCTCGAGTTTAACCACGTAAAGCATGTGTCGCAAACCCGCGCGTGCGTCAAACATAAAGCCGCGCCGTCATCTCGCAAAACCACAATATGAAGCTTATTTGCGACAGTTATTTTTTTATTCTTATTTATCACGATAGAGACGATAGAAGGAAAGTAGCACGATAGACACGTTTCTATCGTCCCCACGATATATATCGTCATATCGCACAGCCCTAGACCAAGGTAAAGTTAGTTTTACGTTGGACATTCGAGCTCCGTGTCTTCAGCGGCGTGTTGCTCTCGTCAGTCCACTTCATGGAGTCTGATTTTGGTCAGTCTGCCCCCACTCAGAGACATAATGGTTCGCTTAGGGACCGTCAACAAATTACCGAACGCAGTCACTCTTCAGAAACAAAACAGAATATTTTACATGATTTGTCCCACCCAAACAAAACACATCAAACTACTCTCCAAGACCAGTCATATTTCTCATTTTTATGCATTTGAGCAAAACCCCTGATTTATGAGCAATTATGAAAAAATATCAAATGCATAAAAATGAGAAATATGACTGGTCTTGGAGAGTAGTTTGATGTGTTTTGTTTGGGTGGGACAAAATGGAAAATATTCTGTTTTGTTTCTGAAGAGTGACTGCGTTCAGTAATTTGTTGACAGTCCCTAAGGTGAACCATTACGTCTCTGAGTGGAGGCTGACTGACCGAAATCAGACTCCATGAAGCGGATTGACGAGAGCAACACGCCGCTGAAGCCACGGAGCTCGAATATCCAACGTAAAACTAACTTTACCGCGGTAAACAAATTAAAGCTTATTAGTTAACCTAACTTACATCAGTGAAGCTCATGTGCTTTTAAATTTTATATAAATCAATAAAAATAATTTTCCTCAATTCCTTAAATTCCAGTTTATGAAACATAATAACATAAAACTTCTCAACACAAGCACAATAGATGTTTGTTTGTATTTTAAACATGAGTAAACAACAAGACAACAAACAGGTTTTCAGACATTTAACGCAGCTTTAGCTGGAAAACGAAACTGCGAGATGTTTTCCGCGGAACTCACATAAGTAAAACGAAACCAACTCGGGTTAACCTGCTTAACTAACTAACTGTCCGAACCGTGCGGAGTTTAACTCACAACTTATTGTTGAACCTACCAGATGTTTGACCAGACTGGACTGCAGAGAAGTTCAGCTCAAAGAGACGTTTCATCCGTCCAGCCGCTCGCTGCTGGTCTTTATACAGCCGTGCTGCATTCAGGGACTCTCGAGAAAAAAAATTTGTTTCAACTTCCTGTATGTGACGGTATGGAACATAGATATCTTATATAATGTCTATGGTATGGAACACCAAAATGCTCAACGTTAAATAAATAAGAAAAGCATTATAACACAAGTGTCTAAGCTTATTATAATGACACATTTTAATTTTTATTATTTTATTTCATAATGCCTGTTTTCAGCAGAATGACTTCAGCTGTCAATCATCGTCAGTGGGTTGGACCTTCACTCCCACTGGCTGATCCTTCACATCCAGCAGCAGCATAGGTGAACAGTTTATGTTTATTAAATTTGTCCATTTTTTTTTACAAAAGAAACAATACAAGACAATCCCATAAATGATAATGTAAAAAATATAAAAAAATGAAAGGTAGCAGAAAGAAGAATAAATCTATCTGCCCCTTTTTTCCAACAATCAGATTAAACAATAATAATCTTCAACAGTCATGAAGGCTGCAGAGTTGCATGAACTGCGTTCAGCTCAGGTAACTTAAGCAGATCAAACTGAGGAAGGATTATGTTCTCAGAAGATACAGGTGACGTGACAAAAAGTGATGGGTGGCACAGGAGGACTCGCTGTTTAGTTCTTTGAATTTAAGATGAACACTAGCTGTAGTAAGCAGGAATGTGAAGGATCAGTCAGTGGGCGTGAAGGTCCAACCCACTCATGATGATTGACAGCTGAAGTCATTCTGCTAAAAAGTGGTAGGCCTATTATGAAATAAATAAGCCATCGTGAAAAAGAATTATAAAATAAACGAGCCATGAAAAACACA
>JBBPBX010017345.1:33095-46975 GCA_038048925.1 Garcialebias charrua
CCTCCTCTGGACATGTCCAAACCATCTCAGTGTGGCCTCCCTAACTTTATCTCCCAGTTGTTCAACATGTGCTGTACCTCTGATGATCTCATTCCTGATCTTATCCATCCTTGTCACTCCTAAGGAGAACCTCAGCATCTTCATTTCTGCCACTTCCAGTTCTTTCTCCTGTCTTTTTGTCCATGTCTCTGTCTCCAGACCATACAACATAGCTGGTCTCACCACTGTCTTGTAAACTTTTCCTTTGACCTTTGCTGACACCTTTTTGTCACAAATCACTCCTGAAACTTTTCTCCATCCACTCCATCCTGCCTGGACTCTCTTTTTCACCTCTTTACCACATTCCCCATTTTCCTGGACAGTGGACCCCAAGTACTTGAAGTCCTGCACCTTTGTGACCTCTGCTCCTTGTAGCCTCACTGTTCCACTAGCCTCCCTCTCATTCACACACATGTACTCTGTCTTACTACGGCTGACTTTCATTCCTCTTCTTTCAAGAGCATACCTCCACCTCTCCAAGTTCTCTTCCACTTGTTCCCTGTTCTCACCACAGATCACAATGTCATCTGCAAACATCATAGTCCATGGGGATTCCTGCCTGACCTCATCTGTTAGTCGGTCCATCACCAGAGCAAACAAGAAGGGGCTCAGAGCCGATCCTTGATGCAATCCCACCTCCACCTTGAAGCTATCTGTCACTCCCACAGCACATCTCACCACTGTCCTGCTGTCCTCATACATGTCCTGCTGTCCTCATACATGTCCTGTACCAGTCTAACATACTTTTCTGCCACTCCAGATTTCCTCATGCAATACCACACCTCTTCTCTTGGTACCCTGTCATATGCTTTTTCTTTTATTTTTTTTTTTCCATTTATAGATGGCCTCCCTTCACACCTTATAGCCATCCTCTCACTCCAATATGTATTTTTTTTTTTTTTTTTTTTTTTAATAGAGAGAAAGAAAGAAAAGAGAAAGTGAGACAACAAAACAACAATTATCCACAAAAAGAGCACAAGGCGAACACACCAAACCTCCGTCCACAATCCTGCAAAGCACATGACAGAACACAGCAACGAAACATACATGCATAAAGACTGATAATATTCATGACCTTGCAGTAGATTTCTATATATAAACATACCCATACCTACAAATATATATACAGTATACATACATATACAGGTAACCCCCGACCTACGACCCCATCGACCTGCGAACCACGGGACCTACGAACATATCATATTTAATAAAAATATGAATTTAAAAAAAAAAAAAAAAATATTTTTTTTTTTTTTGTGTTTAAATGTTCTTAATTTCATGTGTACATCACTTTGTTGCAGCTCTGGTTGTTTTAAAGGCTTTATAAATAATAATTATGATAAAAAAGATCATTTCTGATCATTTTTGAGCAATTTTTGAGCAATCTTGGGCAACAGGAAGTAGGTCTTCAGTTTACACGGTCACAAATTAATGTAGAACACCGGACGCTATTTTAGGTTCAGTCACTGGGGTCTCCGGTCACAAATTAATGTAGAACACCGGACGCCATCTTAGGTTAGCTGCCGAGAGCCGGACGAAGACTGGTGACCAGGATGGCTTCATATGGATTAATTACTAGCTGGAAACGTCTCTGTGAACTTTGTGGATGTCTCAGGCAGCAGCGGATTTATCGCCGATCGTGCCAGGCCGCCGTGCGAACACCTCCGGCCGGCCTGGCTACACCTCCGGCCTGGCTAGCTCCAGAGCTAACACTGGAGCTAACACGGGAGCCGGCCTTTTGAACACTGGTGACCAGGATCGCATCATATGGATTAATTACTAGCTGGAATAGCTCTGTGGACGTCTCAGGCTGGAGCAGCGGCTGGAGCAGCAGCTGCAGATTGATCGCGCCGCCGCTCCAACACTAGCTCATGGCTTGGCTAGCAGAAGCTAGCCAGCTAGCTAACACAGGTCTGGAGCAGCTGCGGTGGCTTGCCGGCCCCCGCGCTGCTTGGCCCGAAAACAATCAACGCATGGCAACCTATGTCGGCTTTGACCATCTCAAAGTAAGAAAATATATTTTTATTTATTCTGTAAATGTGAATAGCAATGTTTAACATTACAGTACACTACTTTACATGCTTAAATGTGTGCGCGCGCTCCGTTAGCATGATAAATAAAGGTTGAATGAATGAATGAATGAATAATTTTTTTTTTTTAATATAATTTTCACCCCCTACCTACGAACGGATCGAGCTGCGAACGGTTCTTAGGTCCCAAACTCGTTCGTAGGTCGGGGGTTCCCTGTATATTTATATTCATTTATATACCCATCTACATATATCTACATATACATCCCTACATCCATTTGTGTGTGGTTGTGAGCATGCATAAGTGAATAAGGTTCCTCCAATAGAACATTTAGTAGCGATTGTGAAGCATCAGAGATCCGTCCCCCCAAAGCCCGAGACAGACGAAAGGGCGATCAAAGCCCAAGACCCCAGGAAGGACCCCGAGCCCAGAGTCCCCAGGACCACCCGAACAGGACGAGCCACTCGTCCACTCCCCAGATCCGACCAAGGGGAAGAACCGGACGAACCCCACCAGGGACCACACACAATGACCCCCCGGGGTCAACAGCGACAAATACACAGGCCCCCGCCGGAGCCCGCTGCACCGATGTAGCCCCAGGGCCGGACACCGATGCTCGGGCACCGGGGACGCCCATCCCTCAGGTCCAGACCCGACAGGACCAGAGGACCCGAGCCCCACCAGGCAGCCACCAGGCCGAGCCGACAAACGCCCAAGCGCCCAGCCCCTTTTTCTAAATCCACAAACACACAATGGAGTTCTTTCTGACCCTCTCTGTACTTCTCTATCAACATCCTCAAAGCAAAGATGCATCTGTGGTGCTCTTTCTTGGCATGAAACCATACTGCTGCTCACAGATAGTCACCTCTTGTCTAAGCCTTCCTTCCACAACTCTCTCCCAGATCTTCATTGTGTGGCTCATCAACTTAATTCCCCTGTAGTTGCTACAACTCTGTACATCACCCTTGTTCTTAAAAATGGGAACCAGCACACTTCTTCTCCATTCTTCAGGCATTTTCTCACCCTCAAATATTCCATTAAATATTTGAGTCAAAAACCTCACTGCCATCTCTCCAAGACATTTCCAAACCTCCACTGGTATGTCATCAGGTCCTACTGCCTTCCCCTTCTTCATTCTTTTCAGAGCTTTCCGGACTTCACCCTCACTAATCTTTCCCACTTCCTGGTCCACAGTTTCTATGACCTCCACTCTTCTTTCTCTTTCATTCTCTTCATTCATTAGCTCCTCAAAGTAATCCTTCCATCTTCCCATCACACTCTCCTCACTTGTTAGAACATTCCCATTCCCATCTTTAATAAGCCTAACCTGCTGCACATCCTTTCCAGCCTGATCCCTCTGTCTTGCCAATCGGTACAAGTCCTTCTCGCCCTCTTTAGTGTCCAGTCTCCCATATAACTCATTGTACGCCCTCTGCTTTGCCTTAAAGACCGTGTAAAGTGAATTTCAACATTTTCTTAAATAAACATTATAAATGTGATAATTGTAATCTTGTAAATGAGTAAAAAGTCTCAAAATTGTAGCTCAATTAATTTTGGAGTTATAGAGCAAACTGTGTATAAACATATTTCTGGTTCAGGATTTTTTAGGCGTGTTTTAAACGTGACCGCGTTTCGTCACGCGGTCCTCATTAGTAGAGCCCCCACCCCCTGCAGCTCCGGCCGTATAAATTCGCCTCGGTGGAGCCGTTCACTCGCGAATCGCAGACAGCATCAGATAGCAATAGCATAGATATTTTGTTCATTGTTAGCTAGCTAATCAATTATGCCTCGTTCGTGCATCTTCCCTGGATGTCGCAATGGTCAGGGCACCCGTACAAATCATAACATGTTTTTATACTGCGTCGTTTTATGCTGAGTATCTGTAATGCCTGGTTGGGACAATGGTTAGAGCGCTTGCCTTCCGTCCCAAAGCCCACGGGTTCAAATCCCGCATGGTGCAACTCTTTTTTTTTTTTTTTTTTTTAATTCATTCCAGATTAAAAACACACAAGAAAACTATTTACAAAAACAGCGTAACTCTTGGAAAAAGTAGCTGCTGTTACAGACAGAACTCGGATAAAAACAGAGCAGGTTTACTGGCTCTGCTGTCTGCCTCAGTGCCTCTCCACTGTGGGACACGAGCAGGACCAGCGCAGCTGCCTGAAACCACGCCCACGCACTGACACGCCCCTAGCGTTCCAGACCAAGAGAAAATAAGGTTTTTTCATGATTTTTGAGACTTAATTTTATAAGGTAAACAATGTTTTTAATCAGTCAGATTTAAATGGGTGATTAATAACACATATTTATGCCATGTGACAAACTAAAAACACACATTTAATTTCACTTTACACGGTCTTTAACTACTTCCCTCTTTGCTCTACGTCCCATCTCCTTATATTCCTGTCTCCTCTCTTCAGTCCTCTCACTGTCATATTTCTTCTTGGCTAATCTCTTTCTTTGAATGGCGTCCTGCACTTCACTATTCCACCACCAGGTTTCCTTATCATCCATTCTCTGTCCAGATGACACACCAAGTACCTTCCTACCTGTCTCTCTAATTACTGTTGCTGTAGTAGCCCAGTCACTTGGAAGCTCTTTCTTACCACCCAGAGCCTTTAACAGCTCGTCTCTGAATTTCTCACAACATTCTTCCTTCTTTAGCTTCCACCATTTGGTCTTCTTCTCTGATTTTACTCTTTTTCTCTTCTTCACAACAACAGTCATTCTACACATAATAATAATAATAATAATAATAATAATGAATTCAATTTATAACGCGCTTTTCATTAGTGAAAATCTCAAAGCGCTACACACATTGAATGCTACACACATTCATACACCGGTAGCGGCAGACTACCATGCAAGGTGCTTTCCAGTCCTACCGGGAGCAACTCGGGGTTAAGTGTCTTGCCCAAGGACACAACGACACATGGTGTGGGGAACCGGGATTCGAACCGCCAACCTTCCGATCGGGGGACGACTGCCATTACCACTACGCCACGGCCACAACCATCCGATGCTGTCTGGCCACGCTCTCCCCTGCCACAACCTTACAGTCTCCAATCTCCCTCAGGTTTCCTCTTCTACACAGAATGTAATCGACCTGTGTACTCCTTCCTCCACTCTTATAGGTCACTCTATGTTCCTCCCTCTTTTGGAAATAGGTATTGACTATAGCCATTTCCATTCTCTTGGCAAAATCCACCACCATCTGTCCTTCCTGGTTTCTTTCCTTGACACCAAACCTACCCATCACTTCCTCATCCCCTCTGTTTCCTTCACCAACATGTCCATTCAGGTCTGCTCCAATCACCACTCTTTCCTCCCTGGGAATACTCTCTATCACTTCATCCAAATCTTTCCAAAATTTATCTTTCTCCTCCCCATCACATCCAACCTGTGGAGCATAACCACTTACTATGTTTAGCATCAGACCTTCTACTTCTACCTTTAGACACATCACCCTATCTGACACTCTCTTCACCTCTACTACATTCTTTGCCAACTCCTCCTTCAGGACCACCCCTACTCCATTTCTCTTTCTATCCACACCATGGTAAAACAGTTTGAACCCTGCTCCAATACTGCGAGCCTTGCTGCCCTTCCACTTGGTCTCTTGGACACATAAAACATCTACCTTTCTTCTCTGCATCATGTCAGCCAGCTCTCTACCTTTGCCTGTCATTGTCCCCACATTTAGAGTTGCAACCCTCAGTCCTACATTCTTCACTTTCCTCCTCTTGAAAGTTAAACACTAAATAATTATCATATGTTTCTGGTGCAACAGTAAGGAACTGCTGTCATGAAATGAATGTATGCTAGAAATGATTTGACACACACACACACACACACACACACACACACACACACACACACACACACACACACACACACACTGCTCTTTAATCAAAACCAACAGATTGTTTGGTTAAGGTATATGAAAATACTCACGCATAATCCATAATCCTCCTCTATGTAAACAGCAGAAATACTAATGTAGCTGTGGCAACACAAGCGAGTCTCTAAGCATGACGATTTCTATTGACTTTATCTTAATGTGTCTTTCAAACACAAAGTTTATGTTGCTTCACAGTGATAAAAATGGCCGTGGCCTTAAGACGAGTGTGAGGTGAAGCTGTGCGCCAGCGGATCAACTTGTTGGTTCACATAGCTCAGCTGATGTGTCGTTGCCTTTTAACGTGTTTGTAAAGGCGGCGAACACGAGCCGAACCAGAGTTTGCTCCCAGACAAAGAGAAGCTATAAAGCCGCAAGACTTCCTGTGGCTACGAGTTGAAGTGACACAAGAGGCGAACTCTTTGAACTTTTGCTGCAGCGTTCGGGCAGAGGGAGCAGCAGCTGATGATCTGCTGACTGCGACCGGCTGCTTTAACATCAGTTCCTGACGGATTCCTCGCTGCAAACTGAAGCCAGTGTTCGTCAGTTTGTCGACGGCTGTCCTCCTCACGTGGAGGAGCCACTTTTCTCCCTCGGCTACTCAAAGTCAAAAGTCAAAGTCAACTTTATTGTCAGAACTGCAATATGTACAGGACATACACAGGATTGAAATTGCGTTTCTCTCAGTCCCTCGGTGCAACAGTAACCATCTAAACACTAAACACTAAAACATTTAATAAACATAAGCATAAAATAGTAAAAAAGTAGGGATGCACCGATAAATCGGCCGGCCGATAAATCGGCCCCGATTTCCTTAATTTGGGGAAATCGGTGATCGGCCGATCTTTAAATGAGAAGCCGATTTTTTCCACCGATCTCATCTGCCTTAGTAAAGGTTGTAAAATCCTGAAAATTTAGGGTGCATTTTGACCTTTTAACACCTGAAAATCGGGTATCGGCCAAAATCGGAATCGGCAGGTCAGATTTTCTAAAAATCGGTGATCGGTGATCGGCCAGAAAATTGAAATCGGTGCACCCCTATAAAAAAGTGTAACACTGTCCTGAGTTTTTTCATAATAGTATAAAAGTATGAAAATTTACACCAACACTGAAACACCAAACACCCCTAAAACACCAAACACCGGTGTTTGGGGAATGTGGGCTCCAGTTCAGAACTTCACAGCAGGAAGAAGCAAACAGAAAGATCATCACAGAACAAACACGCTGCAAGAGTTTAAAGGTGCAGTTTCTGTAGTGCAGTCTGTAACTTTTCTAACAATATATTTTTAACATATTTCTTCACTCTGTCACTATCTACTGACAGACTGATGTTAGACAAAGTAATCTCTGAAAAAAACTATAGTCCCCTTGCTTCTCCAGGTGTTACTAAAAGCATTTCTAAAAAGCCACAGTGACCCGCCGTTAACCAGCCAATAAAAACAGAGCTTGAATTTGAACCAGCCAATAAAAACAGAGCTTGAATTTGAATTTCAGCAGAGCAAGGGGGAGCAGAGCCATATATGGCTCTGAGGGGGAGGGATCAGAATGCTTTGCCTGTTGAAAATATTTCTAAGTGCTGCGATCTACAGAAACTGCAGACTGCACCTTTAAAGGTATTGTGACATGATGTTGGAACTATGCATAAAGTGGCACAACATATATATATGTTGCATCGTTCAACTGTTAGTTTTTACAAGAATAATGATAAATCGATGAAATTTTGTTTCAAAAGTGATTTTGAAATTGGCGCCGTGTTTCGTCACGGGACATCCGGGTACTTACGCATGCAACGTCATGTGACGTAGAGACAAGGAGTTCAGTCTGCAGGCTGCTATTAGCATGCAGTGTCATTGTCTTCAAGATCGCCTATTTTCTTTCGTATAACTTGAAAAATGCCGGTACGTTGTGTCACATTTGGGTGTTCTAACATCGCCAGCTCTGTAGACGACTACGATCGGGGTCCAGCCCTTCACCCTCTGAACCTTGCTCATCTGACATGTCGGACTCCCCCTTGTTTCTGAACGGTAAGACTCAAATAAATATGGCTGCAGACCTACATTAGAACCAGCTGTTTGTTGTTCATCACTTGAAATAACTTCGGCTTCCCAAACCGAAGACAAATCGCTCAAATCTTAACTTAAATTGCTTAATTCCTCGGTTTATATATTCTCTGCCATTGTTATTTACAAGGTGCGTTCTTAACATTGCGTCATAAAAATGCGTCAGCGTTTGACTGCGACGCACTGCAGAGTTGCGTCATTAAAACTATTTTATTTAAAAATACTTTTATATATTAATTATTCAAAGCATCTGTGTACAACAAAGCTGAGTAGCTCCTCTTTCTAAATATGTCTATGTTCCAACATCATGTCACACCACCTCTAAAGTCCAGGAGAGGAGAGCGACCTCACTGGATGGTGCCGAGATGGTCGCTCGGGTAGTGGAGGCATTTTTCACCTCTTTGTCCCCCCTCCCCTTCTTTCTGTGAAAGGATGTTGTGTTGTAAATAACAGTGTAGCATTCATTCACACTGGAGGGCCATTGTGAGCGCTGTGAATGGGCCACATTCTGAGAGGTGAAATAAATACAAGTTGAGGAAGAATGGCCGCCGCAGTCGTTTTCCTGCAACTGTTCCGTCTTTGAATCACATCACGACGGTCAAAACGTACAAAGACTCACATTTATTTGATTAAAAACTTGTTTTTATCTGCAGTGGAAGAAGAAGCTGCTGCTCTTTTCTGCTTTTTGTTTCAGAGGTGCAGCTAAACTGTACATAAACCAATCATTTAATAAACCAAACACCTTGATAAGTGATCAGCTGCAGCACCTGTTGATGCCGGCATTATGATCGCAAACTTTTACCGACTGGTGTGGGACGTGCGCCGGTCAAGACGCTGGAGATTTGTCCACAAATGTTTAGCTTGGTGCTTAAGTCAGGACGACACCAGGCTGTGACCGGTGGTCGACGGTGAGGCTTCAAAATGTCTCGTAAGGTCCTTCCATTATCTTTTACACGCTTCTTCCTTTTCGGGTCATGGGGGTCACTGGTGCCCATGTCCAGCAGTCACTGTGCAAGAGGCAGGGGACACCTTGGACAGGTCTCCAGTAGGGCTGTAGTGATACAATAATCTCACGATACGATACACGATATTCTGCTCACGATACAATATATATTGTGATATTCAGCAAACGATACAATTCAATACACTTTTGCGATTTTCTGAAATATTTTAGAGGGACAGAGTGATTTTGGTGACATTTTGTGACTGTTATAGACTTGGATTGAATTAATTTAACTGAAAACTGATTAAAAGCACCAACTACACAATACCTGGCTCTGGTTGGACATGGACACAGACTTAAAGTCGACAGCTGGACAAAATGAATCAAAGACGTGGTGAGAAAACATGTTTCTTTTAATTGAAACAGTAAAAACTGTAGCTTACATGCATTTGTAAAGTAAATAAAGTGCACCAAGTGCCCTGCTCTGAATAGTTTGAAACCTTTTTAACCTTGACACTTAACATCTGAAGGATACTAGTGGCTGGATGACCTAATCACTCTCCCAGTGAAGCAAGCAGTGAGTGAGCAGGGTGACAGTTGGATGTTACAATACTTTTTTTTTTAATGTTACGATACTTGCGGATGAATATCATTTTTTTTCTAGGAAAGAAAAATCGATATATATCGCAATATCAATATTATTATACAGCCCTAGTCTCCAGTCCATCACAGGGACACATAGAGACAAACAACCATTCACAATTTAGAGTTACCAACATGCATGTTTTAGGTCTGTGGGAGGAAACTGGAGTACCTGAAGAAAACCCGTGCAGCACGGAGAGAACATGCATACTCCACCCAGAAAGGTTCCAGGCCATGATTTGAACCAGCAACCTTCTCGCTGAGCGGGAACAGCTCTACCAAGTACACCACCGTGTCGGCCATGTCTCAAAAGGTGAGCAACAAATTTCAATTTCCTTGCACGAGTTCCTAATTTGTCCTCAACTAGTCACAGAGTGACTAGTGGGCGGCCGTGGCGTGGTGGTAATGGCAGTCGTCTCCCGATCGGAAGGTTGGAGGTTCGAATCCCGGTTCCCCACACCATGTGTCGTTGAGTCCCTGGGCAAGACACTTAACCCCGAGTTGCTCCCGGTAGGACTGGAAAGCGCCTTGCATGGCAGTCTGCCGCTACCGGTGTATGAATGTGTGTATGAATGGGTGGATGGTTGGTATTGTAAAGCGCTTTGGGGCCCCTCATAGGGGGCTGGAAAGCGCTATATAAATAAGCTCCATTTACCATTTACAGAGTTGTTGAATGTGACATTCATCCCATCTCCATCCTTTCTAAATTTAGCTTCTATAAATATTAAGAGAGCTGGACCTGTATTTTTTGACCCCCATCCCCAAAACTCTCCTGAGACAGAAAACGTGTAAAGACCACGGCCCTGATCGTCCAGGTCTAAAACTTTTCTTTAAAAAAACGAAATCTGCCTTTCATCAGTTCCAAAGTGTCCTCTGGCAGATTGACTCATGAACACGAGGGACTGTCTGGTTTGAAGAGAGGTCACAACGTTTTCAGTAAAAACAGCTGGCAGTTGAAAGCGTCGTCTAACCCAACAAACCCGAGTTGCGGAGCAGGTTCTCGCTCCGACGTTTGAATCTGATAAACCGTTTTCCTCGAGGACACATGCTCATCAACAGCTCCATCAAAACGAGGGTGAGATCACTCGTGAATTATGCCGTGTCAAGAGCCGCACACCTCAACGTGCACGCACACGTCGAGGTCTTGGACGGGTTTCATGCTTGTTGCAGCAGCTGGTTTCGCTCTCCCTTTCATTTGGCAAGGCGTCAGTGGGAAACTTCCCCTGATCCCGGTACAACAAAGTAGGGGTGCAGGAAAAAATGGATTTTTTAAAGAATCGAGATTCTTAGTCCTGGCGATTCAGAATCGATTCTAAAAGCCCCCAAATCGTTTTTTTTTTTTTTTACATTAAAACCCAAAAGATAAAGAAAATAAAACCATATCTCATAGTATATGAAAGAATACATAAAATGAAAGGTGGCAGAAAGAAGAAGAAATCTGACCCGAACCAGTGACCTCCAGGACCCGATAAGGATAAAGCGGGTAAAGATGATGGATAGATGCTTTTGTTGAAAAGATTTACCAAACAAATCTTTTAAACAAAATCCATCCATACACATTTGAAACATGGATGAATGCAATATGATTTTGAAGTCTATTTTATTTTGAGTTAAATGTTTATGCTGAAATCTTTGTTTACGTTTGTATTTTGAATTATTTGTGATGGACTGGAGACATGTCCAGGGTGTCCCCTGCCTCTCGCACAGTGACTGCTGGATATAGGCACCAGTGACCTCCGGGACCCGATTAAAGCTGCTGCATTTTATTCATATACCCATCTGCTCACAATTCAGCCTGCTGTATTTATACTGTATTATTTGACATTATCAATGTTTGCTACAAGCATACATTATTGTTTATTTAAAACAATAATGTATGCTTGTAGCAAACATTGATAATTTATTTAAAATGTTTTATTTGTTTACATTATTGTTTAATCTTTTCATGATTTCAATTGAAAATTGTTTCAGAATCAAAAATCGATTCTGAATCGAAAATCGATCCTGGAATGAAAATCGTTTCAGAATCGGAAATAGTTTCAGAATCGAAAATCGATTCTGAATAGAAAATCCTTTTAGAATCAAAAATCGATTCAAAATCGAAAATCGATTCTGAATCGAAAATTGTTTTAGAATCGAAAATTGTTTTAGAATTGAAAATTGTGTTAGAATCGAAAATTGTTTTAAAATCGAAAATCGATTTTTAATCGAATCGGTGCATCAAAAATCAGAATCGAATCGATTCCCCAGACACTGAGAGATTCACACCCCTACAACAAAGTGCTTCACATCATCACAGGTTTGTTGTTATTTTCACACTTTAAAAGTCGAGTAATTAAAAGTAACACAAACCTTTTGAAGGTGTCCTCGGGGTCCTTTTGGCAGCTCTGGAGCTCCAAAGCAGAGGACACCGACGGCCTGTTGAGGATGGCTTCATATCCAGGAGTGAGCGGGGAGGACCTCAGCTGCTCCACGAGGCCCAGAACAAACCTCCACAGCACCGTACTCCTCTGGTCCTCCCTCTGGCAGAAGTGGGAGGCCAGGCAGCGCCGTGCCAGTCCGGCTGCCGGGCCTACCTTCGAGGTGGGCCACACCACTTCCGTGCACAGGGCCGTCTTGCCAGCGCCGGGCCCCCCTGTCACCAGCAGGCCCGGAGCTTGACCCGACAGGGAGCGGGCGTCCAGGCACCGACGCAGCTTGTCCAGGGCCCATTCCCGGCAGTAGAAGCGCCGGCCCTGAAGCGAGCTGGAACTACTGCCAGATCCACGGGGGCTCACGGATCCAGTGTTCCCAACTTCACGCTCCATGCTCCTCCAGCACTTTCACCCCAGCTTTTAGGAAGAGCTGCAGCTGACGGGCTCCAGCTCTGGACATTTCAGTTCTTGTGATGTTGCAGCAGGTCTTTGTGCTCTTGTGGGTCTCAGGCAGCCAAGAAGAAGGAGTCAGCTACAGGTGGACTTGGTCATCATCTGTTCTCATCCTGATGTTCCTGTTGCAGGACCAGGACAACTCTGGTCGTCTGTGTTCACCATGCCTCTCGGGGGATTGAAGAGCCTCTTCATCAGGAATCAAAAAGAGGAAGAAGGAGTTAGACGAAACACTGACAGCACATTGTTCACACATTTCATTATCTCTCACCCGTCCTCTGTCCTATATTTTTAATTTAATTTTCTTTCAGGATCAGTCCTCCTCTTCCTCCAAGCATCAAACCCTTATCAGACGCTTTGGCACTAAAGTCCCTTCGCTTTCTCACACCCTCGACTCTTTCTCCTCCCTCGGCTCATTCCTCCTCTCAGTCTGTCTCACAGTCTGTCATGCTCTCCGGTTTTTCTTGTTCTTCTGTTTTTTCTTTCCTTGTCTCCACCCTCTCCTGGTGTGTCTCAACATGTTTAGACAAGAACTGCAGAGCAGAGGAGGGAGGAGAGGAGAGGAGGGAGGACTCCTGAAGCCATGAGCTCCTCCACCGTTGACAGGTGGGAGGAGATACCTGGGTTCAAGGGTCAGTCGCAGGGCAACACCGCACCTCTCGCTCCTGTTTAGGTGACATCTTGCAGCATATCAAAAATATGGAAGACGTTTGGTTTCATAGAAATTGTTGCTATAGATTTTCGGTGCGTTAAGCCAATAATCCAGTGGTTTATTTTAGTGGATTCCAAACATGAAATATGCTCTCCATTAAATAATTACCGTATTTTCCGGAATATATTTTTATCATTTTTGCATGCCCTGTGACCTATATTCAGGTGCGACCTATTTATGGCTTTTTATAAAATAAGTTGATTTGTAATCATTTATTAACAAAAATTAAACTGAGACACACTCTTACAATAATGTCAGCTAACAAATGTATATTTTTAGGTGTTTATCCTGCTAAAATTATTCATTTATTAAAGAAAAGTTCAGCTCAGACACATATTTGCTATAATTTTTATCAAACAAATAATTGTTTTTAAGTGTTAATCTTCTTAAAAGCCTTGCTGTGCGCTCCTGTGGAAGAGACATTTGCAGCAGAGCTAAACACGGTCCACATTTTGACGTAGGTGCAACCTATGGATTTTTCCAATTCTTTGGCAATAATTGGAATATGTGATCTATATTCAGGTGCGACTTATATTCTGGAAAATATGGTACATACAAATGACTACACCTCCCCACATAAATCTCATTGCACCCCTAACTATCCACCTTATTCCTGGGGGCTCTGCTCTATAAATGATTCTGGTGCAACTTCCTGTCAGACAGGAAGTAGCAGTGGTGGAGCACG
>JBBPBX010017346.1:0-46971 GCA_038048925.1 Garcialebias charrua
GTCAAAGTCAAAGTCAAAGTCAACTTTATTGTCAGAACTGCAATATGTACAGGACATACACAGGACCGAAATTGCGTTTCTCTCAGTCCCTCGGTGCAACAGTAACCATCTAAACACTAAACACTAAAACATTTAATAAACATAAGCATAAAATAGTAAAAAAGTGTAACACTGTCCTGAGTTTTTTCATAATAGTATAAAAGTATGAAAATTTACACCAACACTGAAACACCAAACACCCCTAAAACACCAAACACCCAATGAACATAAGCATAAAATGAAATAATAAAAGTGTAATACTGTCCTGAGTTTTTGCATAGTAGTATAAAAAGTATAAAACGTATATCTATAAAATAAACTGAAGTTTCTAGCGTTGACATTTGCAAAGAGTCATCAACATCTCCAAAAGTTTGGTCTGTGTTGTAAAAAGCTGCACTTTGAACCTGCAGAAGGAATGTTGTTGTTGGAATATGGGGAGATGTTTTGTTTTGGCTACTGGGGGGATGTTTTGAGCACACAAAAGACTTCAGCCCCAGGGGGTCACACAAACCTAATTGAATGCAAATCCCTCAATCTGTCATTTTACAGTCTCTGGTAAGTGTAGTACTCATCTGAATATTCTGGTATTCCTAGTGTTAAAGAGAAAAAAGAAGGGGAGGGGCCAGTGAAGAGCACCGGAGTTGAGCCTTTTGTGTCTTCATTAAAAAGAGAGAGACGAAGAAACGATAAAGCCAATAAATTAAAATTAGGTTTATAATGTTCATTCATCATGTGATTAATTGATGTACAGTATTGTTTATTGCGACAGGCCTCTATAACCGTTTCCAAAAAAACTAGATGCAACTTCAATTTACAGCTAATCTGTGACGGCCATTGACTGCTGAACCTAATCCCTCTTCCAGCAGCAGGATGTAATCCCAACATCCAGCTCAAAGGAGCCTAAACACTGAACACATGCCAATAATGAGCTGAAAGAGAGAAGAGCCAACTATGTTGTTACACCATCTGATTCCTGGAAGTCTCCACAGACCAAACAGCTCAATATTACCATTCTGGATGGTTCAAAACAGCAGAAAATGTATCTTTACTGGAGTAAAGACTGCTTTCAGAAGAAATTAATGGAAGGCTAATGGAACGGTAAATACTGGTGGATCTGCAGCGCGCACAGCAAAGCCTCATCTCCTGCAGCTAAACAGCTCAAATTATTTATTTATTATTTAGTTTTTCTTCCCCTATTAAAACTGAGCTGGTATCCCCAAAATGACATACAAGGGTGGTTGCTCTGCGAGGAAGCCCACTTCAAAGTGCACCATTTTATCCTTGTAAAGTTAGCTTCAAGTGAGCTTGGAAAAAAAAAACTCTTCTTTATTCCTTCCAGCCCTGGACTGTGAAGCTACTCATCTCAAGCAGCAGCTCTTTGTGTCAGCACCTGAGCTGTGATCCAACCATCGGCTGAGGTTACAACAAAATAGGGGTGTTCTCCCCGACACGTGCAGGTCGGTCTGTCCATCGTGGTGAAGAGGGAGCTGAGCAGCAAGGCAAAGTTTTCAGCTTCCCGGTTGGTTTACATTCCTACTCTCATTTATGGTCACAACTTTGGGTGGATACAAAAAGAACGAGATTGTGGATACAAACGGTTGAAATGTTGTTTTTCCGCAGGGTAGATGGACTCTCAGAGATGGGGTGAGAAGTTTAGCTAACCTGGAGAGAGCTGCTGCTGCTCCACATCCAGAGGAGTCAGGTTTGGAGGTTCGGAAATCAGGTAAAGATACTTCAAGGATGCCTTCATAGGGAGGTGTTCTGGGTAACTGGGAGGAGACCCAGGACATGTTGAAGAGACTATGTCTCTTGGCTGGCCTGGGAACGTCTTTCCCAGAAGAGCTGGATGAAGTGGTTGGGGCTCCCTGCTTAAACTACTGCGCCGACGACCCAACTCCAGAACAAGTAGAAGATAATGAATGGATGAAGGTGCAAGTCAGTGTTTAAAATCAAGTTAATGTCATGGAAGGCCTGGAACAAGGATAGTGTTATTTCAAAATTAGGAACTCATTTCCAAGTCCATTAAACTTCCTGATAAAACGTTAAAGAGAGGCGGGTACAATCACCTTTACGATGCCTTTCAGACACATTTAGGCACACAAAAGTCAAACTACATGGTTTACTTTTGTTTGCAATAAGACCAAGGACAACAATGCAGAACATCTACTCTGCTAATATCAAGAATATTGGATTCTGCACATAATGCAGGTAGCTACCGACTGATAAATGTTTTGGAGTTTACAGGTGTGAACTCTCAGCTTCAACCACTTGAAATCAACCCCCACCCCCACCCCATTACTGATACTAAACTTTGACATGTGTAACAGGAGCAAAGTAATTAGTTGTTACTGCTTTAAATAAGTTATTTTATGTTTGACTAGTGTTAGTACCGGTATTTTAAGGCTTCCGGTAGATATATAATTTTTTTTACATAAGATTAGAAGAAAACCAGGATTAGTGTTTTAGACAGCTATAGATGAAGACCTCTGTGAAACCAAAGAAACCCTCTAAAGCAGTGGTTCTCAACCCTGGTCCCTGAGGAACACCATCCTGCATGTTTAGTTGTTCCTCTGCTCCAACACACCGGATTTGAATGAACAGGCTTCTGCCAAACTTAAGTAATTAAACCACTGAATTAGGTGTATTGGAGCGAACAGCTAAAACATGCAGGATGGTGTTCCTCAAGGACTAGGGTTGGGAACCCTGCAGAATTCAAGGTTTTTACCTGGATCTATTGTCATAGTAACTCATCCTGAAAATGTAATCTGCCCTAAATAGGAAACGGACACAAGCAAAGGCATTACCAGTTCTGCTTTGAGTTGCATGGTTGTGTTCGATGAGCATCAATGAGAGAAACCGCGTTCAGAAGACATGTACCTTAAACCAGACACCCAGTACTCTGCAGTTTGTTCTTGTTAAAAGTCAAAGCTTAGAAAAAAGTTTTGTTTAAACCTCTAAACTATAAAAATTCCAACTATTTAAAGTTATTTAGAGAGTGAATGAAAGCTTATACTCAAACCAGTCTGTTCACATCAGTTGTAGACCCTGAAATGACAGATTATAAACTTTTACACAGATGTTGACATCTTTAAAATACTTACTTTTTGGACGTTAGTGCAGAGAGCATTCTTAAAAATTGTCTGTTGTATTTTAAGCATTACGATCGAATCCTCTTGAGAAAACGAGGCACCTGCACAGAGAAATCACCGATCATTTGTGCTCTAATTGGTTACTTTGACAAGCTTGTTTTCACGATCACAGGCCTCGTCTTCCCAGCTTGAACATTTCCCCTGTTGTGATTGGTTCTCTCCTCCAACTCTAGTTTCCACAAATACACACGCACCCATTGCATCTTCAGTTTGTTGGGTTGAAAAAGGTAATGTGAGACATCTCAAACTCTCCAGCCTCTCGTAGGAGATTCCCAAAGCTTTCTACATCAGAAGGGATGAAGATTCTTCCTGAAAGTTGCAAATGCTTTCCTCCCAGTGAGGTGTCTCAAAAACAACAACATCCTAAATCAGATGTCTGAATCACTTGGGCTGACTTGTTTGGATGCGGAGAAGCAGCTCCACCCTGAGCTGAGACCAGTCACCACCAGCAGTGGTGTCCAACTGTGGCAGGTAGCTAAGCTCAAGCCAGTGTTGTCCAGACCCGACCTGGAGACCCTAGTCCATGCGTTCATCACAACCCGCCTGGATTATTGCAATGCACTGTATGCTGGGATCAACCAGGCCTCTTTCACACGTCTTGAGTTTGTCCAAAATGCAGCAGCTCGGCTTTTAACCGGTACACGTAGGTCTGAGAACATTACACCAGTTCTGTCTTCCCTTCACTGGCTCCCCGTGCGAACTAGTCGACTTTAAAATCCTGCTGTTGACCTATTAATGCCTAAATGGCAGCGGATTCGGATGTTATCAGTCCATAGAATGGGCGCTATCAACTGTTATCATCCTCATAGTCTTTCAGAGAAACTGTCCAACTTACATCCTAACATGTTTGAAAGAACGCTATCAGCGTTATAATCGCTGTTATCAGGGGGGCGTGTTTCCGCAAACCCGGATGAGGATGACAACAGATGATAGCACCCATTTTATGGTTGATAACATCCGAAGCGGGTGCAAATGGCCTCGTTCCCCTTTACCTCTCAGAGCTGCTGAAACCATATGTTCCCTCGCGGGCTCTGAGATCATATGATCAGCTGCTTTTGGAGGTTCCAAAAACACGACTGAAGCTCCGAGGAGATCGGGCGTTTTCAGTCATCAGCCCCAAACTTTGGAACAACCTGCCCCCCCAACATTAGGCAGGCCTCCTCCCTTCACATGTTCAAATCCCTGCTAAAAACTCATCTGTTCTCTCTGGCGTTTCATACCATGTGAGCTGACTTAGTGTATTGTTGTTCTGTGTTTCTTTTTTAATGCTGTTCCTATACATTTTGATGATATTATTGCTGTTAATTTTATAGTTAGCAGTAGTGTGTGTTACAGTTTTCTGTTTTTTATTTCTTTTTGATGTTGTTGTAAAGCACCTTCATAGCAGTTTATCTGTTTTAACTGTGCTCTATAAATAAAGAGAGCACATCACACCTGTCCTGGCTTCTCTCCACTGGTTGCCCATGTATTTTAGAGTTCATTTTAAAATTCTCTTGTTTGTTTTTAAGGTTTTAAACAGCCTTGCCCCCCATTATTTGGCAGAGCATTACATACACTCAGGTCTGCTGACCAGCTGCTCCTGGTCATTCCACGGAGTAAGAGGAAGCTTCGAGGAGACAGGGCCTTCTCTGTTAGTGGCCCTGAGTTATGGAATGCTCTGCCTTTACACATTCGACAGGCTCCCACACTGTCCATTTTTAAAACCCGATTAAAAACACATCTCTACTCATTGGCCTTCAACCCAACTGAGACTTGATTTTACTTCATTTTTATTGATTTTACCTGTTTAACTTGTCATTTTATTGTATTTTAAATTGAATTTTTAGTTCACTGTGTGTTAGTTTTGTAGCTCTGTTTTTATGCTTTCTTTTATCTTGTTTGTATCTAGTGTCCAGCGCTTTGTTTCAGATGTGGCTGTGTTAAAGCGCTTTATAAATAAAGCTGATGATAAATATGACTTGACCATCTGAAGGAAGCCAACGTCATCCACGTTTGGTCATATTCCATGGGTGGGAGCTGGAACACAAACCAGCGAATTAAGAGCTGCAACTTTCAGCTGTGTCACCATGATAGACTGGAGCAATGCCTTCATTACAGCTAATGAGGCAAGATCCATTATTTCATCCATCCAAAGCTTGTGAACAAGACTTCAGAAACTAAAACTCCTCCAGTTGAGGCAAAGACTGTCCTGACCTGCAGGGAACGTTCCACCTGTTGAGAACCACAATCTCTGGTTGCTTCACTCAGCTGACAGTTTGATCATAAATCCAGAGTCATAAAATGTGAGTTGATAACTCGCTTTTTAGTGTCACCACACACAGTAAACACATTTTGTACAGTATAATGTATATTGTGAGGATAGCACAGGTTGACCAACTGGGACATAAAGTTAGAGACCAGACTGAATTAGTTTGGACATCTACTAAGGGACTCTACTTCCTCTGACGGCTGAGGCAAACTGGTCTGGGCAGCTCAGTCCTCACCTCCTTCTACAGGCGTGCAGTGGAGAGCATCCTGTGCTCCAGCATCAACGTGTAGCATGGAGGCTGCACAGCTGCAGAAAGAAAAGCTTTGCAGAGAGTGGTGAAGGCTGCACAGAAGTCTGTTGGAGTCAGTCTCCCCACCATCACAGACATCTACACCTCCAGATGCAGGAAGAGGCCACCTGCATCATGAAGGACCCCACTCACCCAGCACACACACTTTTTGCCCCGCTCACCTCAGTCAGGAGGTTGAGGAGCATTAAGTGTAGAACTACTAGACTGAAGAACAGCTTTTACCCTGAGGCTGTTAAGACTCAGTTTAGTTCAGTTTATATTATATACAGTAGTGCCAAGTCACAACAGAAGCCATCTCAGGGCACTCATAAATCCTTAACCAGGAAAAATCACTGTAATGACACTTTAATTGGAGATTTGTCACTTTATCTGTACTGCTGATTATCCATGCTGCAGATTTCTTATCCATAATCTACATGGAAGTGGAACAGAGAGCCCTAAATGCCTATGAGGGAACAACGCCAAGCCATTGGTTCAGATATGTGGATGATACCTGGGTCAAAATCCAAGCCAAGGAAATGGAAGCGTTCAGACACATTAACTCGATCAACAACATCAAGTTCACCAGAGAGGATGCACGTGACAACAAGCTGCCTTTTTTGGACCGTTTGGTTCACATGGAAAGAGAGGACAGCCTCAACATTGAAGTT
Organism: Garcialebias charrua; assembly: GCA_038048925.1. Classification (NCBI taxonomy): domain Eukaryota; kingdom Metazoa; phylum Chordata; class Actinopteri; order Cyprinodontiformes; family Rivulidae; genus Garcialebias; species Garcialebias charrua. Next base: position 6,397 of record JBBPBX010017346.1, read on the forward strand.
TACAGAAAACCAACCCACACAGACCAGTAGCTCCTGTTTGACTCTCACCATCCACTGGAACACAAACTTTCTGTCATCAAAACTTTACAGCATCGGGCCGAACGTGTCCCCACAAAGACAGAAGGGAAGGAAAAGGAACAGAAACGCATAAAAAAATAGCTTCAAACGTGGAGATCCTAACTGGGCCTTTGTCAAGTCAGCGAGGAAATCTACAAAACACACTAATAAACAGAAAAAGAACAGACGAAAAAACATTGTCATCCCTTATGTGGCTGGAGTTTCAGAGAATTTCAGAAGGATTTTCAACAAACACAACATCCCAGTACATTTCAAACCCAGAAGGACTCTCAGAGGCTGGTCCACCCTAAGGACAAAACCCCCCCACACAAACAGAGTGGTGTAGTGTACGCAGTCCAGCGCAGTGAGGACTGTCCAGACCTCTACATTGGAGAAACTAAACCAGGGTATATGCAGAAATTCCAGAGTTGAATTTAATACCTTTTAATACCTTTTTAATACCATCAAAATATTTTTTAATACCATCACGGCACCGAGCTGTAACCGTAGCGGCAACCTGTTGTACTTCAGTTTAGAGCAACTAATTGTAAAGTGATAGATTACTGTCATTTTCTTCCTAAACTTTGGTAGTAAATGTAGTTTTATAACAATTACTGGATACATCAATTTGCTTCTTGCCTCAATAAAAGCACTGACCTACTTGTTATTTAAATCTAACCCAAGAGAAAAAGTTTAATTGTTCCCACACATAACATATCTCTAATGGCAAACAAAAACTGTAAACTTGAAAACAGAACAGTTTATTTAAAATAATTCAACACTGAACACATGCATAATTCAAAAAGAGAGGTAGAAAATAATAACTACAGTACTGTATTTTTCATCCTGTAAGTTGCAGTTTTTTGCATAATTTACATGCCTTGCAACTTATAGGACGAAGTGACATATTTATAGATTTTTTTCCCCCATATTTATAAACCATAACACTGAAATATGACCGTTTCATTCATTCTGACTGAAAAAAAAAAAAAAAACAGTTCATGATATCTATTGTAGTAATAGTATGGCATGCTGTTGTATCATGTAATAAGAAAACGTGCCTATAATGACAAATTTAAAAAAGTTCAAGACAAAAACAACTGGACTTTATTTATTATACTATTTATTATACTATTATACTATACTTTGTTTTTTATTGCATTTTTTAGAATTCACCATGTCCTGGATGACTGAGAATCTTCACTAGCTATTAATGACTCAATCGGCCTGCCATACTCTCCCCACCTCTCTGCTTGAACCTTCAACCCAGCAGCAAGCTGCACCACGGTGGCGAAATGCAGCTAATTTGACCATTAAAGTGCATTTATTAAGAAAATGACAGACAGAAAAACACCTCTGCTATAATTTCGAGCTAACAAATAATTGTTTAGGTAATTTTCTTGTTAAATGTCGGCGAAACGAGCCGCGCTCCTTTTTCCTGTTTGTCACCGCTGAGCGATCACGGAGCACACAGGCACTGAGGCAGCGACACTTTTTTTTTTTTTAAATAAAGCCGATTTAACCATTAAAGTACTTTTATTAAGAAAACGTTAGACTGAGACACCCCTTTTGCTATAATTTCGAGCTAACAAACAATTGTTTAGGTACATTTCTTGTTAAATGTCGGAGGATAAAGCCGTGATCCTTTCCTGTTTCTTTTTACAGACATGATACCAGCTGTAGGTGCGCGCGCACACTGACTGACGATATGACGTCTTTGTTTTAGCTAAGGTCCTACTTGGAACATAAAATTAGAAAAGATAAATAAATTCACAGACCTTTTTTTAGACGACAGAACAAGAAAAATATAGTTGTGTAGGTTTAAAAAAAATTAATACCTCGTCAGATGACGTTTATTACTTTTTAATACTTTTTAATGGCCTTAATTTGTGTTAATTTCATTTACTACCTTTTAATACCTTTTACAACCCCGCGAATACCCTGTAAACAGCCTATTCACAGACGAATGTCCCAACACAGGAGGGTCACCTCCACTGGACAAAACTCAGCTGTTCACCTCCACCTCACGGACAAGGGTCACTCATTTGAGGACCAGAATGTGCACATTTTGGACCGAGAGCACAGATGGTTTGAGAGAGTTGTGAAGGAAGCTGTTTATATTGAGAGAAAAACCTTCTCTTAACAGAGGTGGTCTCAGATTCCAACTTTCAAAAACATAATGCAGCTTTAGGACTGATCCCCAGCCAGTTTTCACAACTGATGGGAACAGAGGAGCCTCATCAGTGAATTAGACTAACAAAGACCCTAAGAAACCCCTACTGTTAAAGTGTGAGGTGCGATTTGCCAATCTACATAGGTATGTGTGTATTTTATCTCAGCCGTTAAAACCTGAACCCCACACTCTGCTCTTTGACTTGAGAAAGCTCCTCGGAGGAGGAGCAAAACATCTTCGGTTACAAATAAAGTCCAGTTGTTTTTGTATTGAATGTTTTTTGAATTTATCATGTCCTGGATGACTGAGAATCTTCACCAGCCTATTCTTATCCATAAGCTGCTATATTCATACTCATCTTCTCACAACAGACTCATGCTCAGGCTGCTATTTAATACACTGACTGTATTATACATACTACATTATTATTATTATTATTGTGTTCCCATTGTGTTCTTTGTGTGACTTAGTTTGCTGTGGCAACCCCTAAAAGAAGGGAAAAGCTGGAATAATTATTGTGTTCCAAAACCTGGTGCTTGAGGAACACCATCCTGCATGCTTTACCCGTTTCCCTGATTTGACACACCTGATTTGAATGAATGGGTGATTATCCATCTTCTGCAGAACTTTAGTTATTAATTCACTGAATCAGGCATGTTGGAGCAGGAAACAACTTAAACATGAAGGATGGTGTTCCTCAGGGACCAGGGTTGGGAACCACTGGTTTAGCGTATATCTTAGATTATGATTTCTTTTTTTATAGTTTACATTTTCGTTTTTTTTGGGGTGTAACTGGGACCTTTAGTACACAATTCTGTTCCACCTCATGTACCACATGTGATGCAAATTACAATTAAGAACCTTGAACATGTCCAGAGAAGGGACAGTGGGTATATTGGTAGAACGATGTTAGAAGTGCAGCTGCCAGGAAAAAGACAAAGTGGAGATATATGGATGCAGTTAGAGGACATGAGGTAGTTGGAGGACAGAGGACACAGGACAGAGTGAGACGGAGGATGAGGACTCGCTGTGATAGAAACAAAAGATTTAGACCAAGTCAAACACGAAACTGTTTGAAAGTAGACCCAAAGAAAATATTTACATGTGTCTTTAGTTTAAGCATCGTTTCTTGCTATAAAAAAGTAAAACAATAAAAATCTCATGAGCTCGACTGCCCGTCAAACTTATTTATTGATGTACTGAACATTGAAAAAATCCAAAGTATCCAAACACAAAGTAAAGAACATGTACATCCTCTTAAATAGTCAACAAAAAGATATTCTATGTCAAAAATGCTGTGAACCAAGTAAGACTATACAACTCCAAATAAATAATGATTCCCATTAAGAATTGAGATTAAGAGGGGGTTTGGAGAGGACATTTGTTCATGCCTGACCATCAGCTCAATCTGCCCAAATCATCGAGTTTAGAAAAAAGAAAAATAATTTCCAGCACATACGAGTCTGGCATGAAAAACGTGCCCTCTCTTCCCCTCACAGCAGCAAGTGTCACAACTCATCTGGACTTTTAAAGTGATAACTTTTACAATCGAACACAAAGAGGGAGTAGATAAAAAAAAAAAAAAGCAGTTGCAAAGAACTCTAGAATGCATAGCACACTGCTCGTTGGAGAAGCGGGTTGGGAAGCAGGATGCAGGGTCAGTTTTCAGTGCATCTAAAGGCTCGAGCAGCCGTTTGTGTGGCCGAGATGTTCCATGTCTAACTTTACAACCAATTATGATAATGCAGCTGCTTCACCGTCCTTCCCCGAAGAGAATAAAGCAATATACACCTTTTTTTTCTTTTTACGATTTTAAAGACAGGTTATATGCATTACGTTTATATATATATTTATGAGTATGAAAAAACTAAAGTAGTTCAAAACTGTGGTTTATATCCATTCTTTACCACATAAATATATATCTATAATATTTATATACATATAAAAAAAAAGTCTATAGTAATTTTTTTTAAAGAAGCGAGACTTATCTACAGACTTAAAAAAAAAAAAGACAAACTTAATGCACCGTTATGCTAGTTCAAAAAACGAAAAGTAGTCCAACTAATGGAAACTGAAGATCAAAGATCAAATAAGGAAACTCGTACATACCTTGTGGAGAAAATATAATTAAAATTAACGTTTTTCACACTTTCCAATGAAGTTAAACTAGAACCAAAAGAAGTCTGCTTAATACAACAAACTAAAATCTATTTACACAGCTCAGAGCTCAGAAGTCATTCCTTTAATTCAGACTTTTTTTTAATGCGGCTGCATTTATCAGCTTGTCCTCATTCGTTCATACAAATTATGTAAAAACCTTTATTGGTTGATATTAAGACAAAATCAGTCTAATGATATCGTACACCACAGAACATGAACTCCATCTGAAGGGAATCATAAAGGAAGAACTGATTTCAATTCAATCCCCCCAAATAACCTTTTAAGATCTCTGTTGGAATTTTGCATGCACTTCTTTAAAAAATTTGTTTTTTTTTTGTCTGTTTGCAAATCGAATCTTAAAGTGAGTTAATAGTCGACGGGACAACCGGCATGGAGGAGGACCCACAGATGATTTTACAAATGAAACCAGCGCTGCCACTGATTCTGTAATCTAAAGATAATACAAAGATCTCAAAAGGTATCTTTTACATCATAAATCTCTCCAGAAATGTCAATCAATGCAAACTTTTTTTTTAAAGTTCAAAAGCTCACAAGGTGTCATATGAAGATATTTCTCAAAGTATCCCAAGTCAAAATATTTTTGTTCCATGTCCAGTAAAAAGTTTCTCCAAATTTTTCTTTTTATAAAAATAGATGCTTTTTTAAACCCACATCAAAGAGGTTCTTAGCTCTTTGGCAAGGTACTGCTTTAGGATTATTTTATTTTTTTTGTCTTTTTATCCGTTAAGTTTACAATAAGCAACATTATGCAGCCAATTAATTACCAACTTATTACGATAAGCTAAGAGAACAAAACCGGCTCGAAAAGAAGCACCTGCTAACCACGCAAAGCTAAAAAACGCACAAATCAGAACACAGAAATACAAAAGAATCACAACACAGAATCTTACAAGACTTACGGGTTTAAAGAAATGTGCAACAAATGGGAACATAAAAAAAACAACCTAGAGTAACGTTAGAGATGGTCCATCAGTGGAGACAGCAAAGATTGAACAACGCAGGCTTTAAAACCTGCAGTATTTTTTCCTGTTTAAACTAGAATGAAAAGATCCAAAGAGTAGCGATGAAGGAAAAAAAAAAAGTCACACTGTTGGGCGCTAAATACTGATTACAAAGCCGTTTTACTAATGTAGAAAGTTATGGTCGGTACGCTTCCGTTATCCGATTCTTGGTGGATTTTCTACAATCTCTGTCGGTTTTAGGCTTTGTGTGTTTTGTTGGTTTTGAACGAGACTTGAAGAACTCTGTCCCCGAGGCGGTATCCGTTCAGACTGGCGATGGCCACAGCGGCCTCGTCGTAATTAGTCATGGTAACGAAACCAAATCCTTTGCACTTGTTTGTGTTGAAGTCGCGAATGACCTTGACGTTTGTGACGGCGCCAAACGGGCCGAACATCTGCCAGAGGATGCTCTCGTCTGCGTCCGGAGCCAGGTTGTAGACAAAGATGCACCAGCCGGTGCCAGCGTGTCCCGGGATATTGATGCCGGCCAAACTGGTCACCCCGTCAATGGCCATGGGCGAGAACCGGCTGTAAAACACAAACAAATGCCACAATGAGCACTAAAAGGTCTCGTTATTTATTTATTTATTCATTTCATTTCCATTAAAAACACAAATACATTTTCCCAAAAAAAATGAAAGCAGAAGAAAATTTCTGATCATATCTGCTCCCTCTTAAACAAAATCAATTCAAACTATCAATTCAAACAATAATCATTCATATGTGTTACGGCCAGTGGCCTTGTATGTTGTTTTATGTTGTGGCCTGAGGCCATTTGGTTTAGCAGTGTGTTTGCAGGTTGTTTGCTGACTCAGCTGTGCTGTGGTCCATCTGGGATTGGCTGCTTCACTTCCTGAATCCTCCCCAATGGACATCAATCTGCATCCTGGTTGGCTTCTTCACCTCCTGCTCCTCCAACCACAGAAGAGGCCTACTTATTTAAACCCAGTTCTCCTGCCATTCAGGGCGGCTGTTTAGAGCAGCTCGCCTCTTGTAAGGACTTCTGTGTCTGAACTTGGTCTCCTGACTGAATTGTTTGGCTTTGGCCTACAGTTAACTCCTACTGTTGCTGTTTGTAGTTGTTGTTTGTAAACCCTTAAAGAAAGTTAGAAGGCGTACTTGTTTACTTTTGTTTTGACTCTTGGTAAAGTTGGTTTGAGTATTCATTCAATTGGTTAACTTTAATTTTGTTATGGACTTGATGGTAAAACTTTGTTGTAATTGGTACCCCTCCTTTTGTTAAAGTTTACATTTTATTTTAAGCTGACCAATTAAAATGGTTACTTTTATTCAACCTTGTTCCATCTGGGTTTTTAATGTTGCCTCCCCTTCTCCTGGCTGAGCCGGGTCGTAACATTAATGGGGGCTCGTCCGGGATACAGCAAAATACTTAACTCATCAACATTTATGAGAAAAGACAGAGCCAAGAGCCTTTATAAAGTCTGAAGGCCCTACAGGGATCGGCCCGGGTCGATCCTGGGCCAAAAGATTTTAGTGACTATTGCAATGGTTTGTTATCTGGGTGTCCAAATATTCTTTTAAGTCTTCAGTTAATCCAAAATACTGCTGACAGTCTTAACTGGAGTTAATAGGAGAGACCATATCTCTCCAGTTTTAGCTTCGCTCCAGTGGCTCCTTGTCAAGTCCAGAATTGAATAAAAAAGAATCCTACTTCTAACCTACAAAACTCTCAACAGCCTAGCTCCATCTTATATTACAGATCTTATTTTCTCATATTTTCATAACAGAGCACATTGCTCTCAGATTGCAGGCTTACTTGTGGTTCCTGGTAGGGCTGGGCGATATATCGATATTTTTAAAATATCGAGATTTTTTCTAAAGAGATATAAGACGAGACTATATCGTTTATATCGAGAATCCACCGTCTGTCTGTTTTCTCCCACTCGCCCCCCTCCTTCTCCTTCACTGAGCAGCACAGACCCAGCCCCTCCTTCCTGCAGGCTGCAGGAGGGCGGAGCCGCGGAGACTTTCAGCACAACAAGAAGTAAACACGGCAGATATGAAGAGCCGCGACGCAGCTGCTGAGGGGGAAAAACAATGTTTTTCCTGAGCTAGTTTGGATTTAAATTGTCAGATGAGGGCAGAAAAAATATTTTTGTAGACGATGCTGAAAATAATCCCGACGAAGGCTCGGATCTACGAATCTTTTTCACCATTTAAACAGCGGAGTGGAGCGTGAAACGGCAGAACCGAGTTTTTTTTTTACAGCCTCCTGCTTCATTAAACAAACCACGGGTCTGAGCTCATTTAGTCGTGCGCGCACTGCAGCGCTTTCATGAGAGGAGCAGAAGGACGTGGAGACATTAATAAATCAGCAGCTCATCACATCGCCAAAGAACGGTCCTTAGCGGCTAACAAGATGGCTAACGCTTTAGCCGCCTTCTTCCACAGCTGAGACTGACCGTGTCTTTGGCGCTATATGATAAACTGCTGATTTAATAATGTCTCCGCCTCTCTGTTCACGTTTCTGAGTGGAGGCTGTCGTGTTTTTACACAAGGATTCAATGCGACACTTTGTAGAGCAACTTAGAGAACGTCTTCGTGAACCCGGAAACAACCCCCTGACCCTTTCACAATAAAACCGGATACAGTATATCAAATATATTGTACCACAGAGGCTCACATTTACTGCAGTTCACAAACACTGACTAAAGTGAAAGCACCTTTCTATCTTATCAAGACACTCAAAGCTCTTTAAAACACAATCTGTGTCCTCATTTACCCATTCATACAGCACTCTACTAGAACTGTACAAAGAATAATCAGTACTTTTATCACATTCATACACTGACTGATGGACACACATCAGAGGCAATGACACAGCTGCCCTCAGCTGAAGAGGACTATTATTTAATAGGTGTAAATAAATGTCTAAAAAATAAAGTAATGTATAAAATAGTTCATTTTTTAGACATTTATTTTGTAGAGTTACAGCTGTTTGTTAATAAATGTTGCTGTGTGACAACTGGGACAAAGCTTTGACTCAGAAATATATTTTTGTTATTCTTTTATGGAAAGAAAATTATATCGAGATATATATCGTATATCGCGATATATCACAACAATATCGAGATATGAATTTTTGTCCATATCGCCCAGCCCTAGTTCCTGGAGATTCCAAAAGCAGAATGGGAGGAAGATCTTTCAGTTCTCAGGCTCCTCTCTTGTGGAACCAAAGTCCAGTTTCTGTCTGTGAGGCTGACACACTGTCCAGTTTTAAGACTGGGCTTAAAAAGTTTCCTTTTTGATAAATCCTATACGGTAGTTAGAGTTGGCTTGTTATGCTGCTATAGGCTTAAATACTACTGGAGGACAAATTAACCTCATTTCTTAAAATTAATTGTAACAAATGAATCGTTTTTATTTGATACTATTTCTATCTTAACATGTGATTCTTGACCTGCCATTGTGTATCTGTTCCTACCAAAACCCAGCCGGTCGAAGCAGATATCCGCTTGTCCTGAGCCTGGTTCTGTTAAAGGTTTGTTCCTCATGAGGGAGTTTTTCCTTTCAACTGTTGCCTTCATGCTTGCTCAAGATGAGAGTTCTGTGATGAAGTTCAACTCAAAGCAGTCTGCTCCTCAGATAAATAATGTTAACTTACTTTTTATGTATATTAATGTTTCTGCTCAGTGCCCTGTGATGACTTCTGTTGTGACTTGGTGCTATATAAATACACTGAATTGAACTGAAGTGTTGGCACATATTTACGTCCTTCTGTAAAAGGTGGCCAATAACAGACAGCCTAATTCAAGATGGCCACCATAGCGAATCAACCTTAGATAATATGTCAATTACTCTGTTTTACAGATACTGAGCTAAAACTTAGTGCAGTAGTAGCTGAGTCTACTCAACACATCCTGTGAGCACTGACAGAACTCACAAGATCTTTCAATGTGTCATTTCTAGACTTGGGGTGAATAATTTTGTTTAAGATTTTCCTCTTTCAAGTACCGGTAAACCAAATAGCCAAACAAAAATAGCTTTATGCATTTTTTTGAAAACTACATCTACTTTAAACTCCTACAGCAATAAAATTTTCTTCTGGAATCAGAGGCTGCAAGTCATAATTGTAAGTAAACACCACATTAATGATGAGAGTTTTTGCCAACACTAGAATAAAAAGGTATAGAAAAGCCCTGGCCATTAGTGAACGTGGTTTTGTAGTTAAAAAAATAATAAAAAAAGATTCAGAGCGCTTGGAAAGCCTTTGAATTATTGCAGCAGGTGTCACATCCGATTAGCCGCTCCAGTTGGCCTCTCGGGGAACATCCACTGTGACAGGTGTGCTCCCAGCATCAAGGGCCCACGGAGACATTTGGCAACGAAGACGTACGCCAAACAAGCAAGGCACAGAAAGAAATCACAGGTCTATTGTTGGTGCTGATGGCCCTTTGAGCTTCCACAGAGCTGGACTTCAATCACACTCCAGGAAACTGAAACTAGACAAAACCAATACTTGTGGCAAATCCTGAAAGATGTCTGACGCAACAGTTTAAAAACAGGACAGAGCTGTCCATAATAGATCAAGGAGAAAAAAAAAAAGAAGAAGAAATGGAGCTTAAAATGTAGGGATGCAATTTTGTGCAATAGCAAGGAATGTAAAAATTCAGTTCTTTGTGATGCTGCCATCCAGAAACGTCAGCGCTGGTGTCACTCCGGTCCTCTTCTCATGTTTGAATAAATTAAAAGCACTTAGTAAAAAGATTACAACAGGGTGGGCATATCTATTTGGACAGTTTGAGGGAATCAAGTTTTTGTTCGACTACATTATGGAACCGAGAAAACAAAAATATCATTTTTTCATCCAACCTTCATTTTAAGCATCAAAAAGTTAATTATTGTGAATAAATCATATGTAAAAATGAAGCAACAAGTTTATTTGGCATTTGTTTATGATCACTGACTTTTATGAATATCACTGGACAGCATCCAGTCAGGATTTCCTTATAGGAGCAACAGAAGCTTCATTTTGAGACAAACTTTGTGAATATTTACTTCTTTGTTTGCTGTGAAATTAAATAATCAATTTCCCTCACTCCCACTGAATTCTGCAGACACCATTCATATTTCATCAACAATCTCTTATTGAATCCGAGCAGCCTTGTGCAGTGCTAACAGTTTATGCAACAATACACGAGGCTCATTCGGTCAGGACTCCCTCAGATTTATTCAAGCAAAACATATACTGTAAAATTCAGAAAAGAACAACATTTACCTTTTCACTCCATAAGCCATGTTCAGCAGGTTGTCCAACCTTCAAACAACACAATAACAAAAAACAAACATTAAGATTAAAAACAACTTTGTTTTATTGAGATTTGATTATTTTGATGAGATGAGTAATTGTTTTAGTATTAAAGCCAGTTTCTTACGGTGGCCCTGAAGTTTAAACCACGACTACAAATCAAAAAACTACAAATAAAAACACTGCAAATAAAAAAAATTACAAACCAAAATGCTACAAACCAAAAAATTACAAATCAAAACTCTACAAATCAAAAACCACAAATACAAATAAAAAAACTAAATAAAAAATGCTACAAATGAAACCATACAACTACAAATCAAAACATACAACTACAAATCAAAAACACACAATAAATCAAACCAAAACAAACAAAAATGCACAATAAATCAAAAACACAACAAATCAAAACTAAAAATCAAAATGCTACAAATCAACACAACTACAAATCAAAACGTTACAAATAAAAAAATATATAAATCAAACCACACAACTACAAATCAAAAACCACAAATCAAACCACACAACCACAAATCAAAACGTTAGAAATCGTAACTACAAATCAAAAGGCTACAAATAAAAAAATTAAAAATAAAACCACACAACTACAAATCAAAAACAACAAATCCAACCACACAGCTACAAATAAAAACGTTAGAAATCATAACTACAAATCAAAAGGCTACAGATAAAAAAAACAATAAAACCACACAACTACAAATAAAAAACAACAAATCAAACCACACAACTACAAATCAAAAACAACAAATCAAACCACACAACTACAAGTCAAAACGTTAGAAATCATAACTACAAATCAAAAGGCTACAGATAAAAAAATTAAAAATAAAACCACACAACTACAAATCAAAACCAACAAATCAAACCACACAACTACAAATCAAAACGTTACAAATCATAACTACAAATCAAAATGCTACAAATTAAAAAAAAATAAAATCGAACCACGCAACTAAAAGTAAAAAACAAAAAATCAAACCACACAACTACAAATCAAAAACAACAAATCAAACCACACAACTACAAATCAAAACGTTAGAAATCATAACTACAAATCAAAAGGCTACAGATAAAAAAATTAAAAATAAAACCACACAACTACAAATCAAAAACAACAAATCAAACCACACAACTACAAATCAAAACGTTACAAATCAAAATGCTACAAATAATTTTTTTTTACAATCGAACCACGCAACTAAAAGTCAAAAACAACAAATCAAACCACACAACTACAAATCAAAACGTTACAAATCATAACTACAAATCAAAATGCTACTTTTTTTTAATCAAACCACACAACTACAAATCAAAAACAAAAAATCAAACCACACAACTACAAATCAAAAACAACAAATCACACCACACAACTACAAATCAAAATGTTACAAATCACAACTACAAATCAAAATGCTACAAATCAAAAAAATTAAAATTCCAACCACACAACTACAAATCAAAAACAACAAATCACACCACACAACTACAAATCAAAATGTTACAAATCAAAACTACATATCAAAATGCTAAAAATCAAAAAAATTAAAAATCAAACCACACAACTACAAATCAAAAACAACAAATCAAACCACACAACTACAAATCAAAACATTACAAATCATAACTACAAATCAAAATGCTACAAAAAAATAAAATAAAACCACACAACAACAAATCAACACAACAAATCAAAACTAAAAATCAAAATGCTACAAATCAACACAACTACAAATCAAAACGTTACAAATAAAAAAATATATAAATCAAACCACACAACTACAAATCAAAAACCACAAATCAAACCACACAACCACAAATCAAAACGTTAGAAATCGTAACTACAAATCAAAAGGCTACAAATAAAAAAATTAAAAATAAAACCACACAACTACAAATAAAAAACAACAAATCTAACCACACAGCTACAAATAAAAACGTTAGAAATCATAACTACAAATCAAAAGGCTACAGATAAAAAAAACAATAAAACCACACAACTACAAATAAAAAACAACAAATCAAACCACACAACTACAAATCAAAAACAACAAATCAAACCACACAACTACAAGTCAAAACGTTAGAAATCATAACTACAAATCAAAAGGCTACAGATAAAAAAATTAAAAATAAACCCACACAACTACAAATCAAAACCAACAAATCAAACCACACAACTACAAATCAAAAACGTTACAAATCATAACTACAAATCAAAATGCTACAAATTAAAAAAAAATAAAATCGAACCACGCAACTAAAAGTAAAAAACAACAAATCAAACCACACAACTACAAATCAAAAACAACAAATCAAACCACACAACTACAAATCAAAACGTTAGAAATCATAACTACAAATCAAAAGGCTACAGATAAAAAAATTAAAAATAAAACCACACAACTACAAATCAAAAACAACAAATCAAACCACACAACTACAAATCAAAACGTTACAAATCATAACTACAAATCAAAATGCTACTTTTTTTTTAATCAAACCACACAACTACAAATCAAAAACAAAAAATCAAACCACACAACTACAAATCAAAAACAACAAATCACACCACACAACTACAAATCAAAATGTTACAAATCACAACTACAAATCAAAATGCTACAAATCAAAAAAATTAAAATTCCAACCACACAACTACAAATCAAAAACAACAAATCACACCACACAACTACAAATCAAAATGTTACAAATCAAAACTACATATCAAAATGCTAAAAATCAAAAAAATTAAAAATCAAACCACACAACTACAAATCAAAAACAACAAATCAAACCACACAACTACAAATCAAAACATTACAAATCATAACTACAAATCAAAATGCTACAAAAAAATAAAATAAAACCACACAACAACAAATCAACACAACAAATAAAACCACACAACTACAAATCAAAAACAACAAATCAAACCACACAACTACAAATCAACACAACAAATCAAACCACACAACTACAAATAAAAACTACAAATCAAAACGCATCAACAAATAAAAACGCAACTACAACTCAAAGTGTAACAAATCAAACCACACAACTACAAATCAAAACAATAAAATCTAAACACTACATATAAAAACACAAACAGCAAATCAAAACACTACAAATAGAAAACACAACAGTGCGGCGAACACAAATGTATACATTTCACGTCAGAACGTGCTCTTATTGTGAAAGGGACAATAAAAAGAGAGCAGTTCGGCGGTTGTATTTCAGATGTATTTGAGTTGTTCTCCTGAGCTTGATGTAGGAAAACGTTGAGAATAAATTGAGACTACAGGTATTTTTCGTCTTTCTGCCGACTCCCACAACAGCAAAAAAAACCAACCAAACAAAAAACAGCAATTCAAAACACAACAAACCAAAACACTACATCAAAACAACAACAAATCAAAACAAGAATCAAAAAACTACAAATCAAAAAACAAATAAACACTACAAAATACAAACTCATCAAAAACAAATAAAAAACTACAAATCAAAACAGAACTAATCGAAACACAACAAATCATAATGCAACAACAAATCAAAACACAGTTACAAATCAAAACAACAAATCAAACTACACAACTACAAATCAAAACTATAAAACCAAATCAAAACAACAAATCAAAACACAGTTACAAATCAAAACAACAAATCAAAACACAGTTACAAATCAAAACACAGTTACAAATCAAAACAACAAATCAAACTACACAACTACAAATCAAAACTATAAAACCAAATCAAAACAACAAATCAAAGCATAACAGCAAAACAAAACATTACAAATAAAAAACTAATAAAAAACTACAAATAAAAATACTACAAAAATAAAACCCATCAAAAACTCCTAATCAAAACAACAAATAAAAAAAACTACAAATCAAAACACGACAAAAAATAAAAAAAATAATAAAATAAAATCTACTACAAATCAAAAACAACAAATTAAAAACTACTAATTAAAAAATTACCTTTGAAAAAACGTTACATTATGCAAAAACAGAAATGGTGGGAAAGGTGGGACCAGTGGGAAAACGAGACATCACTGATTGGAAAACGAGGCGTTTGAACCTCCCACCTTTTCCACCTCTTCCAGTTTTGCTTATGTAATTGTGTTTTATTTGTGTTTGTTGATTTGTAGTTGTGCATTTTTAATTTGTTGCTTTTTTCTCAGTTTTTATTTATTTTTTATTTATTTGTTGTTGTTGTTTATACTTCAGGGCCACCATAGTTTCTGCACTCGGGTGTATCACATGACTACTATGGCCTTTACCAAACCTGCTGATCTTGTTTTTCAATAATCAACCTAAACAACCAACTGGAGACGTTCAGTTCCTACAGTTACAAGAAAAGCTTCAGCATCATCTCATTTTAATTGTTAAACAGAATACTGATGCAATACTTTAGGGTTTTACTCGTGTCGGTCTTTTTAGTCCCAATCTGCTCGAGTGGTTCTGAAACTGCTAGAGGATGAAGTATGATTCTGCTGCTGTGAGGAGTATAAAGGTGTTTGAGACAGGACAACATCAGACCAGAGTCCAGTGTGCTCCTTTTACCTGAAGCGTTGTGCCTGCTGTGCGAGGGGTCCTGGGTACCTTCGATTGGGCGACTGATACAGCTGGGACAGCAGAGCCTGGCTCGTCTTCTGGCTCGGGTTGTTTGCAAACTTCACTGTTATGGGTTCAGTGGCGCCAGGCGGCTTTTGACAGTTCAGACCTTTTTATGGCCTCCTCAGCTTCGACTCGCCGGTCAAAACGAATGAAGCCAACGCCCCTGGAGACACCTGAGGAGAACACATGCACCAGTCATCCCATCGTAAGTCTAAATGGTGAGAATGTTTTGTTTGTTTCTTATAAAAATGGTTCCACTCCCACACGTCAGCTGAGAAATGCTGCTCTAACTGCGTTTCATTTCACGTTATTGTAAAACGTGCATCACGTGTACAACTTGGGGGTGAAAAGTAAAAAAGGGAAAAACGAAGAAGTCCCAAACAAAAATAAAACTGCTGGAGGATGAAAATTTGGAAGCGCTGCTACTTTAAACACATTTTAATATCCCATCGATGCATATTTATGAACACCTCTAGTGGAAAATTGTGTTTTTGTGCACCTCACGTCACCACCTCGAAAGCATCTTTCAGCCCTGGCAGACATTTTGATCAGCAGTCCCAAGGGAGGGAGGGGTGTGTCAATGTTAAAGCAAAAATAAATAGACAAAAACAAAACATTGAGCTGTCGTCTCTTGCGCACCTGTCACCTGATCCACCAGAATCCGTGAGGTAATGATGCGTCCGTACTGAGAGAAGAGCTGCTCCAGTTCCTTCTGCGGCATGGTCTTGGGCAAACCGCTGACGTACAGATTGGCGTCTCTGATGGAGGCGGAGCTCGGACGTGCATAAGAAACCTGGAAGGAAACTGTTCAAGTGAGCACCACATGCAGTACTGACCATGTTTCAGAGTGATCTCAGGGTGGGCTGCTCGTCAACTTTCACGTTGTGTTCATTCAAACTTGAGCTCAGGCTGTGACCCATTTACAGCTAAATCTATGCTAACATACTTTAAACCGCTCGGAACAACTCCAGCCTTTACCAGCCGAACACAGATGGACTTGTTGTGTGAAGGTTTATGAAGCGTTCACTCTATCGTGATCCAGTTTTCCTCCGTATGTTTATCGGCATCGTTCTCGTTCCACAATTTAAGTGTTATTTCAACAAATCCTATATCAAAACATTCAGCTCTTTCAGGACAATTTTGCTATGACTTTTGGTATTGGTGCAACTTTAGCTTTTTGAAATATTTAGCCTTTTCTGCCACATTTTTCTCAAAGAAAATTAATTGAGCTCCTTTACATCCTTCAAATCTTTAGATCCATTTACAACTTTTTTCTGCCCCTTTCACTTTTTGTTCTGGTTCAGCTTTATTTTAGCTTCCTTGTGCAAATTTTAACTTTTTTCCAGCTACTTTCAGCTGTTTTGTGATTTTTTGATTATTTCTGCCAACTATAGCATTTTTGCACTTTAACTTCTGCTAACTTCAGCTTGTTATGCTCCTTTCAGCTTATTTATGCAAGTTTCAGCCCTTTCTGCAATTTCAGCTACTATTTAGCCGTTTTTATACAAATTTTAGCTTTTTCAGCCAATTCCACTTTTGTTGCACTCGTTTCAACTTTTTTCAGCCCAATTCAGTGAAAATGTGCCCTCTCCACTTCCTTCTGATAGTTTAAGCTTCTTTCTGCTATTTTACCTACTACCTTTCAGCTGTTTTTATGCTAACTTCAGCTTTTTTCAGGTAAATTCCACTTTGTGCTCATTTCTGCTTCTTTCAGCCTAATTGGGCAAACGTGTTCTTTCTTGTTTCTTCTGCCACTTTAAAAGCTTGTTCTACCTCTTCAGCTACTTTTTAAAAAACGTAGCATTTTTCAGCTAATTTCTGCTATTTTCAGTAATTTCTGCTACTTTCAGCCTAATTAACTTGTTTCTTTTCAGCTACCAATACTTTAGCTAATTTGAGCCGTTTTCAGATAAATTCAAGTTTTTCAAAGTAATTTCAGCTACTTTCAGCCTACTTCTGTGTGTTAATTTCAACTTGTTATGCTCCTTTCAGCTTATTTCTGCTAGTTTCAATTATTTCTGCAGTTTTTATGCTAATATTAGCCTTTTTCAGCTAATTCCATATTTTTTGCACTCATTTTACCTTTTGCCTTGTTTCTGCTTTCTCCTGCCGATTTACACTTTTACATTTTCAGCTACGTTTCAGCAGGTTTTTCTCAAATTTCATCTGCTTTTCAGCAAGTTCATCAATAAGCATTCACACTGGATTTTCACAGGAAATGCAATTTCTCTAGTTTTATAGAACAGTTTGTTTCAAGCAACAGGAAATGCTAATAATAGCCCAGTGATTTAAATAAATAAATAAATAAATAAATAAATAAATAAATAAAAAATAAAAAACAGTTTCTCAAATCTTTTTATAAAATATAAAAGATAAATTACAAGAGAACACATCCATGATTTACAATAAAAAGTGGAAAATGTAAACATGGTTTGAACCGTAATGCATCGAGGCAAGTCGAGCACTGCACTCTTTCAACTTGAAGCAGAGGTTTATTTCCACTCTGCTGCAGATTCCAACACACAAACAAGAAAAGCATAGAAAGTCCTGGCACAAATTAGAATTAGTGAAATGTAGCAGACACAGGACTTTCACACAAACTGTGCAGCTCCTCCAGCAGACATTTCTGCAAACACTGGTTGTGTGCTAATAAATGCAGACTTGTGCAAACAGAATTCACAGCTGTTCCCACCACTTCAACGCCACAACTAGAAACATGATTCTTATTTAAACTCCACAGACTGGTCAGAGCTACAGAGATTCTGATGCCCTATGCTCAAAATGTTGTGCTAATTGATTTTAGTGCAAACCAATAACCTCACATACAAACATGATGAAATAAAGGCCTTCATGGTGCCTGCAGGCTCTGACCGGATGAACCCAAGATGAAAGGGTCGGAGTTACAGTTGCTTTGGTCAAACCTTACCAGCGACACTACATTTAATTTCATGTCACGTTTGCACCAAGTCATCTCACAAGATGCATTAACTCTCACAGAGTATTGAAGAATCTCAGCTACTACCACACCAAATTTTAGCTCAACATCTGTAAAATCAAATAAGGAATAGACACTTTTGTTTTGACTAATGTCAACTAGCTGTGCTGGCCATCTTGGGCAGGGTTGATTCTAAAAGGTGAATAGTTGTAGATGGTAGCCGAGGGTATCTGCTGAGTGTATCTGCAGGTTTCAGCAAGTCAAATTAAAGACTTGAGACCGTTTTAATGCCACAGTGAATGAAATTGAAAACCTAATAAACTATAAAGGAAACATATTGGGGATCATGCTGTATTACAACCAAGCATATTGTGTGTGGCACTTGAAACACATTCAAGTTGAGTTTTTGTCTCTATATTGAAGATAGTGACATTCAGTGCTCGGTGCTTCAATAGCTGAATGTTCAAGTGTATTTACAAACCGGATTCCAAAAAAGTTGGGACACTAAACAAATTGTGAATAAAAACTGAATGCAATGATGTGGAGATGGAAAATGTCAATATTTTACTTGTAATAGAACATAGATGACAGATCAAAAGTTTAATCTGAGTAAATGTAACATTTAAAGGAAAAATATGTTGATTCAAAATTTCAGTGTCAACAAATCCCAAAAAAGTTGGGACAAGTAGCAATAAGTGGCTGGAAAAAGGAAATTGAGCATATAACGAACAGCTGGAAGACCAATTAACACTAATTAGGTCAATTGACAACATGATTGGTATAAAAAGAGCTTCTCAGAGTGTCAGTGTCTCTCAGAAGCCAAGATGGTAAGAGGATCACCAATTCCACCATTGTTGCACAGAAAGATAGTGCAGCAATACCAGAATGGTGTTACCCAGCGTAAAATAGCAAAGACTTTTAAGTTATCATCATCAACCGTGCATAACATCATCAAAAGATTCAGAGAATCTGGAACAATCGCTGTGCGTAAGGGTCAAGGCCGTAAAACTCTACTGGATGCTCGTGATCTCCGGGCCCTTAAACGTCACTGCACCTCAAACAGGAATGCCACTGTCAAGGAAATAACAGAATGGGCTCAGGAATACTTCCAGAAAGCATTGTCAGTGAACACAATCCACCGTGCCATCTGCCGTTGCCAGCTGAAACTCTACAGTGCAAAGAGGAAGCCATTTCTAAGCAAGCTCCACAAGCTCAGACGTTTGCACTGGACCAGGGGTCATTTAAAATGGAGTGTGGCAAAATGGAAGACTGTTCTGTGGTCAGATGAGTCACGATTTGAAGTTCTTTATGGAACACTGGGACGCCATGTCATCCGGACCAGAGAGGACAAGGATAGCCCAAGTTGTTATCAACGCTCCGTTCAGAAGCCTGCATCACTGATGGTATGGGGTTGCATGAGCGCTTGTGGCATGGGCAGCTTGCATGTCTGGAAAGGCACCATTAATGCAGAGAACTATGTTCAGGTTCTAGAACAACATATGCTCCATCTAGACGTCATCTCTTTCAGGGAAGACCCTGCATTTTAGAGTCAGAGTCAGAGAGTCAAGTCTTTATTGTCATTTGCACAGCATGTAGTACATGTGATGAAAACGAGATTATGTACACAGGGTCCCAGTTACATCCAACAACAAATGCAAGAGAAAAACAGTAATAACATCTAGAATTAACTAAGAGAAACATCAACTAGTAATACACTAAGCCCTAATGTAGTGGAAAAACATCATTATAAACAGCAGCACGAACATGAGTCAGAGTCAGAGTCAGAGTCAGAGAGAATTTATTGTCATTTGCACCGCATGTAGTACATGTGTTGAAAACGAGATTATGTACACAGGGTCCCAGTTACATCCAACAACAAATGCAAGAGAAATACAATAATAACATCTAGGATTAACTAAGAGAGACATCACATCAGCTAGTAATACACTAAGCCCTAATGTAGTAGAAAAACATCATTATAAACAGCAGCACGAACATGAGCAGATGGTCACAGATGAACGCAGCAACAAGAAACAGATCAGTACAGTATCAGTATGATGTGACATTTTGCAGTGTTTATTCTTATTATTTATTTATTCATGAGTCTGACAGCCTCAGGGTAGAAGCTGTTTCTCAGTCTAGTGGTTCTACATTTGATGCTCCTCAACCTCCGTCCCGAGGGGAGTGGTGCAAAGAGTGAGTGTGCTGGGTGAGTGAGGTCTTTCATGATGCAGGTGGCTCTTTTTCTGCATCTGGAGGTGTAAATGTCTGTGATGGTGGGGAGACTGACTCCCACAGACTTCTGTGCAGCCTTCACCACTCTCTGCAGAGCTTTTCTCTCTGCAACTGTGCAGCCTCCATGCCACACGTTGATGCTGGAGCACAGGACGCTCTCCACTGCACACCTGTAGAACGAGGTGAGGACTGGGCTTCTCAGACCGGCTCGTCTCAGCCGTCTGAGGAAGTAGAGTCTCTGATGACCTTTCTTGATCAGGCTGGTGGTGTTGTTGCTCCAGCTGAGGTTATCATTCAAGTGTACACCCAGGTATTTGTAGCTGGAGACCACCTCCACCGCAGATCCACCTATATACAGTGGGGCGTGGGTGTGTTTGTTCCTTCTGAAGTCCACAATCATCTCCTTTGTCTTCTTCACATTCATGTGAAGATTATTCTCTTTGCACCAGCTCTCCAGGTGTTCCACCTCCTGTCTGTAGCTGGACTCATCATTGTTTGTGATGCATCCCACCACCGCTGTATCATCTGCAAACTTAACAATATGACAGCCTGGAAGTGTGGCTGTACAATCATATGTGAGCAGAGTGAACAGAAGAGGGCTCAGCACACATCCTTGAGGAGAGCCAGTGCTGAGGGTTATGGTGGAGGAGGAGAAGTTGTGGATCTTCACGGACTGTGGTCTGTTTGTTAAGAAGTCTAGTACCCACAAATCGAGTTACAAATTTTAACAAGATAATGCCAGACCACATTCTGCAGCAATCACAAAATCATGGCTACGTAAGCCCCTTTCATAAGTCAAATCCGTGCAATTGCCGCACAGACCAGTCCGGCTTTAATCCTTCCCGGGTCATTCATAAGACCACACTTGAAGGCGGGCAGGTCCCGCTATATAAACGTTTTCATAAGTGAACCCGCAGCGCGGATCCAAAAGAGGCGTGGAGCAGAACACAGCTGAGCTGAACTGGACAGCGACGTATTTATTGTGGGACAGACGTCAGACGTTTACAAGTTGTCGTTTCGTGTCATTTTTAATATTTCCTCACATCTACAGCTGCACTGATCAGCGCGCGCGCACACACAATGCTCCTCCGCTGTTCAGAGAGAGAGAGAGAGAGAGAAAAAAAGAGCCAAACTAACTTTTACAAGTTGCTGTTTCGTGTCATTTTTAATATTCCCTTGTTAATAAATCTGCTTGTTGATTAATCCTGCGGTCGCTCACTGTTATCATATTCTGAGCGTGGATCCGCGGGTTGCGTTCACAAGTGGGTCTTCCCGGCTCGGATCCGGGGCTGACACTACCTCTGCTGGCGGATCAGGGGCGCATCAGAGGCGAGTAAAATTTACTCGCCAATCCGCCTTCGTGTTTTTTCTGAATGCTCGTTGGAGAACTGAACACGCATCAGGCCCGAACTGAGCCGTCTTATGAAAGGGGCTATAGAGAAGGATCCGGGTACTGAAATGGCCAGCCTGCAGTCCAGATCTTTCACCTATAGAGAACATTTGACGCATCATAAAGAGGAAGGTGCAACAAAGAAGGCCCAAGACGATTGAACAGTTAGAGGCCTGTATTAGACATGAATGGGAGAGCATTCCTATTTTTAAACTTGAGAAACTGGTCTCCTCTGTCCCCAGACGTCTGTTGAGTGTTGCAAGAAGTGGGGATGCCACACAGTGGTAAAAATGGACTTGTCCCAACTTTTTTGGGATTTGTTGACGCCATGAAATTTTGAAACAACATATTTTTTCCTTAAAATGATGCATTCTCTCAGTTTAAACTTTTGATCTGTGATTTGAGTTCTACAGTATTCTGAATAAAATATTAGATGTTGGCACCTCCACATCATTGCATTCAGTTTTCATTCACAATTTGTTTAGTGTCCCAACTTTTTTGGAATCCGGTTTGTATTTGGCTGAATACAGTCATGGCACCAGTTGTGTGTCAATCTCTCTTTATATACAAAGATAATCAATGCCGTGAGATTCAATGATTTTTGTTGTTGTCATTTTTGCACCTGGCCTAGACTAGTTGGGCAACATTCATTCAACCTTTATTTATACAGATTAATCCCATTGAGCCTTGGGGACTAATTTACAAGAAAGACCTGACGTAAGCCAGTTACAAGAACTGACGTCCAGCCGACTGTTGATACGTTCAATTCAATTTGATTCAATTCAATTGAAAAATACTCTATTAATCCCAGAGGGAAATTAAATGTTGTAACTCATCATCCTGGTTTCATTATAGAGTTCTTCTAGATGCTGATGTCTGTGGGCAGGAAGGATCTCCTGTAGTGGTCTGTCTTACAGCGGATCTGAAGAAGCCTCTGACTGAAGACACTGTTGTTGTATGACAGTCTGATAAAGAGGATGCTGAGGTCGTCTATAATGTTCTTCATTTGATGAAGAATTCTTCTTTGTACAATCATCTCCAAAGGTTCTAGAGGAGTACCCAGAACTGAGCCAGCCTTCTTTATGAGCTTGTTGATCTTTTTAAGTCACTTGTTCTGGTGCTGCTACCCCAGCAGATAATGGCAGAAGAGATGGTACTCTCTACAACAGACGTATAGAAAATATGCAGCATGTTGTTGCAAACACTAAAGGACTTCAGCTTCCTCAAGAAGTACAGACTGCTCTGTCCCTTCTTGTAGATGGCTTCACTGTTGCATCTCCAGTCCAGTCAGTTTTACAGGTGAACCCCAAGGTATTCTTTTCCCATTATGGAAATAGTGATAGAGACTGTTCCCATTTCTCCTGAAATCTACAATCATCTCCTTTGTTTTGTTCACATTCAAGATGAGATGATTGTTTCCACACCATGCCACAAAGCGGTCCACCAGTTCCTTGTACTCAGCTTCTTGTCCATCTCTGATAGAGATTTAGTCGCAGAACAGCTAGCTAGCAAGCTATATACATCAGCAGCTAGTAGAAAGTAGCCCCAGCCACCTCAAGTCACAGTCCATTTGAACCATCGACTGTACCAAAGAAATATGTTCCGAATGAAGAAGGAAAAAGTCTGCGCACAACTCAATGCCAAGACTCTGCCCGTCACTAAAGTCCCACGGCAAAAAACAAAACAAAAATCAAATTACATATGAGATTAAACAGTCCTGTTCCGACAAATTTTAAGATCTTTTAGTAACGTATTAAGACAAACTTGAATTTTTGTTCCAATTCATTTAAGACATTTTAAGGCCATACTTTTAGATACCGGTACATAAAGATTTTTTAGAATGGGGACATCCTGGGGCCACTTTTAAGCATTTAGATAGCACTTATGTCCATCAACAGTGAATCGAGGAAAGCTGCAGCATCTAGACAGCTCTCAGAAATGAAGAGAAACCAACGTTAGTTTGGTTGACGCCTAAAACTAATCTTTTCCACTCTTGTCATTAAAGTCAGGACTTGGACGCTCCTCCCGGCAGCAGGTGAGATAAAAACGCAGCACAAACATAATTATCCATAAACGGACTAATAGAAAAGTAAAAATGTATTGCAGATCAATACATCATTACACCCCCGAGTACCCAGATTCATTTTTATTCAGTGCACTGCTCCATTTTCACTCATGTAGACATTAATCTGATAAGCAGAGAATCAATAGACTAAGTTCAGTTTGTTTGGTAGGAACGATTTGAGGAGTTAACCAGAATCAAAGCAGGTAAACCATCTAATGACTACAACTTGATGTGACATAACCTTCAGGTTTTCAAAGTTTACTTTTGATGTCCGCATTACTCTGTTGTGTCAATAAGCTAAAGCTTTGTTTACATCCAGAAAGCTGTGTCCCATCACCTCTGCCTCTCCTGTAGCGTCACCTTCACGCTATATTTGATGCTAATTCGTGTGAGGCGTGCTGCTCCTGCTCACTACGGTTTATTTGCACTTCAGAGAGAGAGCAGCGAGGGAACTTTAGATGTGCGACACAAAGAGACGTTACCCTGTCCTAGTTTCAGGGGCATGAACTGAGAGAGAACGATGTGTCCCGCTTGACTCATGGAAATGAAGCAATGCGACCTGCCACATCTGCACAATATCTGAATGCTAGACAAACTACAGAAAAACTATAGGAAAAACTGACTTTCCCGTGAAAATGCAGTGTGAATGCTTATTACAGAATAACTTGCTGAAAAACAGCTGAAATTAGCTAAAAACATGCTGAAATGTAGCTGAAATGGAAGAACAAACATAAGTTAGGAGAACGAAGAAAGTACAGATATTTGCTGAAATAAGTTTAAATAAGCAGAAATGAACATAAAACTTAAGAAATTAGCTAAAAAAGCTGAAATAAAAAAAGGCTGAAAACTAGCTGAAAATGCAGAAATAAGCTTAAACTACCAGAAATAAGTGAAAAGAGCTGAAAGGAGTTCCAAAAACATGGAATTAGATGAAAATGCTACATTTAAAATAAAACGGCTAAATATTAGCCGAAAGAGCAGAAAAAGCTGAAAGGAGGACAAGCTGAAATTTGCATATAGAAGTTAATTAGGCTGAAAGCAGAAATTACCATGAAAAACTTATTTTATATGAAAACAGCTGAAATTAGCAAAAATGCTAAAAACTGTAGCTGAAAAGGCTTAACAAGCTTAAATTAGCAGAAGAAAACAAAAATACATGTTTGCCCAGTTGTACCAATATCAAAAGTCATGGCAGGATTGTCCTGAAAGAGCTGAACATTTTAATATACGACTTGTTGAAATAGCACAAAAAACAAGAGGGGAAAAAAAAAAAGGACGAGAAAGATGTCAAAAAATGTACGGAAGAATTTGTTAAATGGAAATAGAATCACTGTAATGTGAACACTTAAGCATTCACACAATAAATAATAAAATTAAACACTTAAGCATGCACACAATAAAAAATAAAATTAAAACAAGCAGAGGTGGCGCAGAAGGCTAGAGAAGATTGGCCAGTGATCGGAAAGTCGCAGGTTCAACTCCCGGTACCGTCAACATCAAAATGTGGGTGGAAAAGATGAAACTCCCACACCTTCCTCCACTCGCATTTGCTCCAATCTCATTAGCTCCACTCTGGGCCCCTGAGCAAGGCCCTTAACCCCCCCACCACCACCTGCTCCCAAAAACAACTCTCTCTTGAAAATGGGTTCTCGTGACTCAATAAGACTACCTGTATAAATAAAGGGTAAATGGAAAAATAAAAATAACATTTTAAATGTGATTTGCTTACAGAAAGTTTTTCAGTCCGTTTCGTGGTAAAGTGGTGAAAAATCCCGTTTCAAACTTTAAGTCTACTGTTCACAATGCTGCAGCCCGACATGAAGCAAATGAATTTTCCCACCAGCACATTGAGTGCTGCATTGCCTGATGAATGCTAATGGCAGCCACCTCCCTGTAACGGCATACAGCACAGCTAGAGCACACGAAACCATAGAAACAGTTCTGCTCTACTTGAGCCCCCACCCCACAAAATAAAAAAAAAAGCAGCCTGCTCAAATTAACAATAGGCTCCTTTTCCACCCCACGTTGCTCTCCAGCATCATTAAGCTTCAACCTGAAGAGTCTTTTAAAAAACAATTTCTTACCTTGATGGTTTTGGTCTGAAGTCTCAAGCCATTTAAAGTGTTGATTGCCTTTTCTGCATCTTTTGGGTCCACATAGTTCACAAACCCATATCCTAAGCTCTGCCCTGCAACAAGACAAAAAAAAAAAACATTTTGACTTTAGTGAAAAGAATGGAAAAAGCCAAACAAAGCCCAACATTACAGTAGCACACAACATTTTTAAGTAACTTGATTGCATGTGAGAAAAATTAATGCCAAGACAAATTACAAAAAGTAAGAAGTCCATTTAAAAGAATGGAACTGGTTAAAACCTGTGGTTAACTTAAATCCTCTCTTTGACCCCACTGTAAATTAAAAATGACAAGCAACTGCTCGGCTGTCACATCAACTCATCAGTGACAGTAAATTAGAGAAGACTGTTCTCCTGATGCACTTCAAACCTACATTACATTGTCCACACAGATCACTCAATTTCCTCCACCCACAAAGAAGCTTCTTTACCATCTACTGCTGGTCACATTCACCAACGAAGAGTCGTATGAATGAGGCTTTATTCAGAATGCATACCAGGCCTCGGCCGTGGAGCTGACAGAAACAAACACATGGAATGAAACTCCTTCAGGTTCATAAAACATACTTTCAACGTTCACATCAACTCACACTTGCAATGAAAACTGCACTACATTTGAAAATGCTGCTTGCTTTGGTGTATAAGGGTTGTAAAACTGTACTGTGGGTCGAGCACTAAGGGTCAGGCAGTTGGCCTCAGTTTTTCTCTACTTTATTTGAGCTACTTTAAAGTTCATTTTTAAGAGTGTTGACTTCAAATTAAATAAATGTGAGATTCATTCATGATCGGAAATTCTCTCAGATTAGAAGCCATCCCCAAATAAACCGAAGATTAAAAAAGTGCTAGCCTATCCAAACATGCTACAAATAATTTCAAGCCGTTTTGTATTTGTAATTATTTCTATCTTAACATGTGTTTTGTCTTTATTCCATCAGAAAGTACACCTGGACCTGCCATTCCTGTATTTGTTTCTCCTTCCTGTTCCTCTCAAACCCAGCAAACTGGTCGCTCGTTCTGAGCCTGGTTCTGCTAAAGGTCTCTTCCTGTTAAAAGGGAGTTTTTTCCTTTCCACTGTTGCCATCGTGCTTGCTCAGGATGGGAAACTGATGAAGTGAAGATACAACACAACCTGCTGCTTCCTTAGATAACTTCAGTGTTTCTCCTAGACAACTTTGCCATGGCGGGGCGCTCATCTCGTCTGTGATTTTTGTCTAGGGGCAGGGGAGAGAGACTGAGACTAGGGATGCGCGATATATACGATATACGGTTGAAACAATAGATATTTAGCCTACGATGAGATCCGTCTTCTACTGGCTAACCGCAGAAAATCAGAGTTGTCCGATTTAATCTTTACATTTTTTAGATTAAAACTGTGCATAAGTGGTGCTGAAGTGTACAATTAAAGTTGTCAGAGTTAATCAATACTTTTTTGTGTTGAAAACTGTGCGTAAGTGGTGTTAAAGTATTTTCTTCAAGTGCTAAGTAGCGAAGCTAAGCTAACTTCGTTCGGATTGACGTAGTTTGCCATATTCGGAAGCATGCGCAAAACGTTGTGTTCCGTCAAGTTTTTTTTTTTTTGTCGAAAGTTAAAGTAAGCGTTGGTCAGCTTTAGAGAAACCTGCCCTCTGATCTGTGAACAGAACGCTGTGTTGTGTGATTTTACTGCGAGACCCTCTGGTCAAAGCCACAGAGGAAACTGGTTGCCTTGTCAGCTCTCCTTAAAGCTGAAGGAGACGCCCTCTAGAGGGTTGGAGGGTGAAGTGTTTTCAGTGTAAAATGCTGCTCTGTTACTGTTCATTTCTTAAGTGACAATATTGGAAACTGTTAAGAGTTAACATATTCTTTAGTTTAAAACTTATGGCTAAAACTACACAAGATATATTTTGCACTGTTTTGCACTAAAGAAAGAAGCCTAATGCTTGAGTTGTTAATTATTTTAAAACTCTCTGGACCTAGTAGTAAAATTTTCTTAATGGAGATTATTTTGTGGTATAGCAGTTTTCAAAATAACTTATGGCAAAAGGACACCCTATGCTTTTTTTTTTTCATTCCTATTGCAAGTTTTATACCAAAAACATTTCTTGATATATATCGTTATCGCCACCCTTCACAATACATATCGTGATATGGATTTTAGGCCATATCGCACATTCCTAACTGAGACACGGCGGAGCGGGTTCAGCATTAGGGAAGAGAGTACTCTGCCTTTTGCTTTTTAGCTAACAGGCTTATATTGCACACAGCGCTATGTCAGCGTGTTTCGGTAGGCGGTGCACTCGGTTCTGTTGACAAGGCAGGGCATCCTGCTTGTACAACAGGTAGGGAAACACAATTGGCTTTTTCTATGTATGTGAATGTTTTTCTACAGTGCCCTGAGATAACTTATGTCGTGACTTGGTGCTATACAAATAAACTGAACAGAATTAAGCATTTTTTAAGTCAAATTTTTATGATAAAAGCCCCCCCCCACACACACACACACACACGCACACACCAAAAAGTTAAACTAAAACTAAAAACATGTAATTTCTACAAACAAGTCCCATCAAGTTCATACTGAACCCAAACAAGAGGCACCTCAGAAACCAGACTTTTATATGGCCCATTTGATCGAGTCCCGCTGCCTTCATTGTTTTTGACTAGTTCAGTTGAAACTGTGGGACATTCTCCTGGTTTTCAACAGGAAACTCATTTCAACCACCTGTATCCATGATCTCAGTGTTAATAATAATAATAATAAATTCAATTCATACCGCACTTTTCATTAATAAAAATCTCAAAGTGCTAAATCACTACCCAGAGTTCGTGACCATAGGTGAGGGTAGGAACGTAGACCGACTGGTAAACAGAGTGCTTTGCCTTACAGCTCAGTTCCCTATTCACCACAACGGACCAGCACAGGGTCCACAATACTGCAGATGCTGCACCAATCTGTGTCAATCCCACGGTCCATTCTTCCATCACTCGTGAACAAAAACCCCAAAATACTTGAACTCCTCCACTTGAGGCAGAACCTCACCCTCGACCCGAAGACAGCTATTCACCCTTTTCTGGTTGAGGACCATGGCCTCAGATTTGGAGGTGCTGATTCTCATCCCAGCCGCTTCACACTTTGCTGCAAACTGCTCCAGTGAGAGATGAGGATCACGGCACGATGGCGCCAACAGGACCACATCATCTGCAAAGAGCAGTGATAATCCTGAGACCACTGAACCAGAATCCCTCCACCCCCTGGCTGCACAGAGAAATTGTCCAAAAGTTGTGAACAGAATCAGTGACAACGAGCAGCCCTGTCAGAGTCCAACTCCCACCCTGAAGGGGTCCGACTTACTACCGGCAATGCAAACCAAACTCGTGCACCGTTGGTATAGGGACTGAACATGTAAAATAGTGTCGTACAATTGAAGTCTCTTGAAGTCTAATTAAAACTGAAAAACAAAAGGTATAGACCATATTGCTTAAAAGAATTTTATCACCAAGTGTCGGTACGAAACTGCTGATTCTTCCACAGATCAATGACATACAGTATAGTGATCAGCAGCAGCTGCAAAATTATTTATGAATTTATTAGTGGAGGTGATTTTTTTTTTTTTTTTTGATTGAGGTCATTTCACAATTTCAAGAACAATCTAAAAGTTTGGGTTAAAATATTGACAAGTAGAAAGGTCAGCTCAAGTTGAAAATATGTTGCTGCGTTAGACGCAATTGTTGCATCTTGTCAATGTTCATCAATTTTTAAAACAAACTTTAAAATGAACTTTTGCCTCCTGAAACTAATTTAAACATTTACATTAACATTTGACTTGAATATGTAGATCCATAAATTTTAACATTAAATATAACTCTTTAAAATTAGACACTTTGTATATCAAACAGCATTCAGGCCAGAAAGAAGCCCAACATTCGATCTCGGACACCAAATCAGAGAGTTGTTCCTGTGATTGTGTTAACTTCATTAACTCAAGTTCCCCTTGCATATCTGGACCAAACGACCATCAGTCAAGCCTTTAAAACGTGTTGTGAAATGACACGTTCAACTAAGGCTGGGGAGCAAACGCCTACAATCTACAATCTGTACTGAGGTCTGTTTATAATGAACCAAGATGGCCACACTCAGCCGAGCCACAGCTTCACAGGCTCCCGGTGAACTCTGATCTATTTATGTTCCTGTTGTTTTGGTTTTAACTTCTTTTTTTCGCGCCTACAGTGCACATCCACAGTACGGGTATGACCGCGACACAGTTTTTTACGTCGCTGTCTTACCATCCTGTCATTGTGGTTCAGTCCTTCCAGCCTCGGGCTCAGGCCTGTCATGGCGGCCAGCTCCATGATCCTCCATCAGCCTGCAAGGACCGAACTCTACAGACCCGTTCGGTTCTGCGGGGAAACCTGGATGTTCTCCGTCTGCAGGACCCAGATCTGGAGTGAAGTCTGGGAGGACAGCTGCTGCTGTCATCGTTACCATCAAACTGCTGACGGGACCTGCTAACAAGACCACGCCACTGCAGAACCACACATGGTGCCAACAAGACCATGTTGCTAACCAAACCTCACTGCTAGCTGGACCATGCTGCTATGATAACCTCACCGTCATCAGAACCACTCTGCCAATAGGACCATGCTGCTGTAGACGCATTTCTTTTTCTTCCACATTTGGCACCTTGTTTTTGTATTTTTGTTGCATGCTTTGAATAAATCCTAGTTTATGTTAGCTTTGGGGCTTCGAGCCCGACTCCACTCACATTAAGCGTGTAAATTATATAACAAAACCGATGAGAATCGTGCTGCTGCTGTTCGGTGTATTGTTTTGCACTATTAGTGATTGGCGTACATCTTAGTTCTTTTAGCGTACTGTTGGGCGTTCGTTTAGCGTATATCTTAGTTTATATATTTACCACTTCCTTTTACACTTTATATTTTTGATATTGTTGGATGCAACTGGGATCCTGTGTACACAATTTGGTTCCACCTCATGTACCACATGCGATAATTGTGTAGGATATATGGTAGGAGGTCAATATTAAACTGCCACACTTTATATATCTTAATTACTTATTCAGATTGAATAGTATTTTACGGATTATTTTCTTTTTCAGTTTACCCAATATTTCTGTGATCTTTATGATGGATAAATAAACCATAAAGCCATTAAGTGACATAGACGTTGATTTTAGTTGGTATGCCAGGAGACACTACCATTTATTTAAAATAAATAAACTAAAATTAACACCTTGATTGACAGGTTTCACCTTCTTGCAATTTAACACGTCAGCACACTTAAATTGCAACAACAGACATAAGTAATGATGACTCTTTGTGGACTTCACATCTGCCTTCAACACCATGATCCCCCAAACTCTGATAGACAAACTATCCACACTTGGACTAAGCCCCTCTATTTGTAACTGGGTCTTAGACTTCTTAACAAACAGACCACAGTCCGTGAAGATCCACAACTTCTCCTCCTCCACCATCACCCTCAGCACTGGCTCTCCTCAGGGATGTGTGCTGAGCCCTCTTCTGTTTACTCTGCTCACATATGATTGTACAGCCACACATCCAGGCTGTCATATTGTTAAGTTTGCAGATGATACAGCTGTGGTGGGATGCATCACAGATAATGATGAATCCAGCTACAGACAGGAGGTGGAACATCTGGAGAGTTGGTGCAAAGAGAATAACCTTCACATGAATGTGAAGAAGACGAAGGAGATGATTGTGGACTTCAGAAGGAACAAACACACCCACACCCCACTGTATATAGGTGGATCTGCGGTGGAGGTGGTCTCCAGCTACAAATACCTGGGTGTACACATGAATGATAACCTCAGCTGGAGCAATAACACCACCAGCCTGATCAAGAAAGGTCATCAGAGACTCTACTTCCTCAGACGGCTGAGACGAGCCGGTCTGAGAAGCTCAGTCCTCACCTCGTTCTACAGGTGTGCAGTGGAGAGCGTCCTGTGCTCCAGCATCAACGTGTGGCATGGAGGCTGCACAGTTGCAGAGAGGAAAGCTCTACAAAGAGTGGTGAAGGCTGCACAGAAGTCTGTGGGAGTCAGTCTCCCCACCATCACAGACATTTACACCTCCAGATGCAGAAAAAGAGCCACCTGCATCATGAAAGACCTCACTCACCCAGCACACTCACTCTTTGCACCACTCCCCTCGGGACGGAGGTTGAGGAGCATCAAATGTAGAACCACTAGACTGAGGAACAGCTTCTACCCTGAGGCTGTCAGACTCATGAATAAATAAATAATAAGAATAAACACTGCAAAATGTCACATCATGTTGATACTGATCTGTTTCTTGTTGCTGCGTTCATCTGTGACTATCTGCGTTCATCTGTGACCATCTGCTCATGTTCGTGCTGCTGTTTATAATGATGTTTTTCTACTACATTAGGGCTTAGTGTATTACTAGCTGATGTCTCTCTTAGTTAATCCTAGATGTTATTATTGTTTTTCTCTTGCATTTGTTGTTGGATGTAACTGGGACCCTGTGTACATAATCTCGTTTTCAACACATGTACTACATGCGGTGCAAATGACAATAAATTCTCTCTGACTCTGACTCTCTGACTAATTACCTTTTTATCTGTGGCTCTTAGCTTAAAATGTAGTTACCAGCTTAGAATTTGAGAGAAAGAAATAGGAGGAATAAAAGAGGTTGGAGGGGTTGTAAAGAGGGAAGTTTATCTTGCATTTATAAAACCAGATGACACTCTTCCATACGCGTCCAGCTAAGATATCATCACACCTCCAGTAAGCAAACAGCTGCTGCTTTACCGTAAGACGTCCGCCTCGGTTCTGGTAAAGAGCTGTGATCAGCCTTGGACTGACGAGTCGTCGGTCCCGCAAGTCCAAGCTGGACTCCACACGTGTTTACCTTGTCAGTGTCGGTGATACTGCTTTAGTCGGCAGAAGTCGTGGCATTCATGGTTTTTGGCTCAAGATAACTTATTCCAGAAAGGAATAAACAAAGTTCTGAGCTTGCGCTCGGTTCAAGTGGACTGATAACAAGCACGTTATCAGCCCTCACTGAAGAACGAAGGTCTTTAGCTCTTGACCAAACGTCCGACAGCTTGAAGAGAAAGTTCACATCTCCTCTTCCTTACAGGAACTAGCGGTTTCAGGAAAACTTGAAACCCTTAGTAGAGGATCTGAGATCAAAGACTTGTCCCTCTCCGATTGGTTCAAAAGAACCAGTCGAGGAGTTCACTTGCTTTTATCAGAATTCAAGGTTACAGCCAGAAGCAGAGAGAAATGTTTAGGAAAAAGACAGACGCATAGTCTCCAAGAGGTAATATACTTGGATTAGCATAAACAAATCTGAAAAGCACAATTTGACATAAAATTAAACTCTGACACCATTATATGGTCAAGTAACACAGTAATACTCCACATTAAAGAATAACACATGTAATGGACCTACCCAGGGTCAAACTAAGGTTTTTGAACTGTCCAGTGATGACCTTTACTGACCTTTCAGTAAAGCAAGACATTTACTACAAAATCATTCATTTAGCTATAATCTGATAACATAGTCACCAAAAAGAGACTATTTCTATCTTTGATTTTAGGCTGATGTGATCAAAAGAATAACTTTTGTCATTTTCATGATGTGTGCTTTTAAGCTGTGTTATTCTTTAAGAGTTGTGTTCACTGCGGTGTTAAAGGTGAAATCTCGGGTCACAGAGACCCGACTGTTTTGTTTAGAAATAAGAAGACAGTTTAATCCGTTGTTTTTCATGAACAAGGCTCCAGCTTCTCTGTCTTTTCCTAAACAAATCTCCCTCTGCTCTGGCTGTAACCTTGGGCCTGATAAGGCAAGTGCACTCCTCTCTTTGTTCCTGCTTTTTAAGTTCTAACTGTGCGAGAACGCTTCAGAGTTTGCTGGGAATTTCAAAGAGATGTGAACCTTTCCCAAAGAGCTGGGTACGTTTGGTCAAGAGCTAACGACCTGCGTCTTCAGCTAAGGACTGATGACTTGCTGTTATGAGTCCACTTCGAACAAGCATAAGATCAAGAACTTTGTTTATTCCTCCTTGGAATAAGTTTATCTTGAAGTCAGAGGCCTGAAGCTGACATATTCTCTGATGACCAACGCAAAACCAGGAGACGTTGGAAACGTAAACCAGAACCCTGCTTGAAGGTATTGTACTGGTTCCCACAAGGATCCGTGCATCTGAAAGGCTACAAGGTCTTCCCTCTTACCGGGCTGTCGTCAAAAGGTAAAGAGCTGTTTACAAAACGTACCTGGATTTTAGCAGAAGTCGGATGAGAAGTGTCACTCTGGTATCATGCTCACGATAATTTCTTCTTAAATCTTTCCTCCTACTCTTTCCCCTCTCTATCTAAGCTGGAAACTATAATTAAGCTGAAGAGCCCACAGACTAAATATGTTAACATCCAATATTGAAGTCTGTTGTGTTAAATTTAAGTGTGCTGACGTATTAATTTGAAAGAAAGTGAAATCATGTCAATCAAGTGTAATGGTGTTAATTTAGTTGATTCATTTTAAATAAATGATAGTGTCTCTTTGACATATCAAACTAAGTCAATGTCCATTGTCACTTAATGGCTCTGTTTATTTATCCATCATAAAGATCACAGAAATATTGGGTAAACTGAAAAAGAACAGAATCCGTGAATTTACTATTCAATCTGAATAAGTAAATTAATTAAGGTAAAGAGGTCAGTATTAATATTGACCTCCTCATCAACCCCTTACACACAGCATAATAGCATATATCATGAAAATGACAAAATGTTATTCTTTTGATTACATTAGAATAAAATAAAGAAGCCAATAGTCTCTTTTGGTGACTATGTTCTCAGATTACAACTACAGTATGGAATAATTTGTAGTAAATGTCTGTTCACTGAAAGGTCAGTAAAGGTCATCACTGGAACAGTTCAAAAAGACTTCAGTTTGACCCTGGGTAGGTCCACTACAATTGTTTAAAACCAAGAAGCACACACACAAAAAACACTCACTTCTAGATGTAACTTAAAAGACGAGCAACTTTCAACAGCCATATTCCAGTTGAGCGCTGGTGATGCCCATAGTGGGAGGAAGCGACTAAGCCTTTTCTTTAGCAACAGCCAAAGCATGAACATTTAAAGCGAAGAGGAAGCACATCTCTCTGGTGATTACTAAACATCTGATGTAGCAACCGTACACTGATGTAGGCTGGCTTAAATCCATCGCCACAGGGCCGAGGAAGAGACAAAAGCAATACAGTCTGGAGGGAAAAGGTAGTTTATGTAGAGCTGAGAAATCAGAGCACCATTCCAATGAAATAACTTCGAGGCTTTGAATAATATTAAGGATGTAATTTTTCCCCAGCACAACTCAAGTATTCAAGTTGAAAAGGAATTTTAAAAAATCTTCCTTTATCTGTTAAATATATAATTATGTTGGTTAGAGGCTGGTAAGTGAAGCAGACCATAAAATTATGATCATTCCACCCTGAATTAAACAGCCTGTAAATGTCTGCAACAGTGATGATCAACACAGTTCTTTGGGAATAATTTTGATTAAAACTGGACTTTGTGTATCAAAAATGTACTCTAAACTTGAGTCTCCTGCTGCCTTAGAGCAGGGGTGCCCAATACATCGATTGCGATCTAACGGTCGATGGACAGCTTGCATGGCATTAAACAGAATAGACATCAGCCTATCATCCACCCTCATTATGAAATTTGTCACGTGATTGACATACAGGTAGCCAGTCTGAGGCTCTGTTTACACGACGTGAAACGTTCAGCCGTTCATTTACAGACAACACCCCCCTTTTCTCTCTGAAACTGAAGGTTTCTGAATCCAGGTCTCAGAGTGGAGATTTTTGGGGGAACCCTCCCACGGAGGTGTGAAATGCTCCGCAAGTGTGGTGGTCGCACATGCGCACTATAGGCAGCTGAAGTCAAAATATTTTCTGCTCTAACAACAGTTATAATAAATGGCAGATAGAAGAGTGTTTTTGTGCTTCTCACCCATTTTCAGAATGTAGGAGCAAAATCAACAACATCCTAGGTCCAGAGACGTTAGTGTATTTCCCACTTTGGACGCAGCTGTGGTCATGCACACACTGCATGTGCAATGAATGCAGCACTGCACTGAGCCCTGTATCAGGGTTGCCAGATAAATATAAAAAGGTCTCATTTACCCCCTTCTTTTCTGTGCACATGCTCAACAACACAACACACACCTCATCTCAGAATACCTTTACTGAGCACATACGACAGTTTAGGTCAAAATACTTTTATTTTCAAGCCACAGTACTATAGTTCATAATTTCTTATCTGGCAACCTGACTGACGGAAGCTACACCGTTTTCATGTAAAACCAATAATTTTTTGTTCATTACCTCAATACACATTGAGAGAGAAAAAAAAAAAACGTTTCCAGAGGTTGTTCTCATGTAAACAGGACCTTATGCACCATCTACAGGACATCTACCCCTACTTGGCCACGAGATGGGGTAGAGAAAGCCACAGTTCAACTCCCCGTCATGTCCACGTCGTGGTGTCCCTGAGCAAGACACCTAATCCTAATTGTTCCCTGGGCGCTTGCATAGCTGCCCACTGCTCCACCTGGGTGTATCTCAGGTGTAATGGGTTAAATGCAGAGAACCAATTTTATCATTGTATAGAAACAAAACGATAACACATAGCACTTATATATAGATAGATCACTTTGACTTGGCCTTTGTAAAAGTAGCTCGCATGCTGAAAATATGTGGGCACCCCTGTCTTAGAGTATAACTGTTGCTTTACCGTAATTTCCGCCTGATAGATCGCACCTTTCTATAGGTCGCTTTGTCCAATTATTGGGAATAAATTGGAAAAATCCATAAACAGATCGCACCTTTATTTAGGTCGCATCTATTATGAGTCACCGCTATGCGACGCATCAGCGCCTCATTTGCCCTGCTGAAAAAGGCGGCCACAGAAGCAAGCGAGCACGGAAGGACTTTACAAGATTAACAAGGTAAAAACAATTATTTGTTTGCTAAAAATTATAGCTGAAATTATAGCACAAGGGTTCCTGAGCTTAACCGTTCCTTAATAAATTCACGAAATGGTCAAATCTGCTGGATTTAAATAGTTTTGCTTTGACGTCTTCCAAACGGTCGCGTGCACTGCGAAAATAAATTATAAATAAATTGAATTTTAGCTCAAATGTCTCATACAGGTCACAGTTTGTAAATGAACACCAAATAATTACTTTCTGTAAGCTGAAAGAAAATCTGCGGTGTGGTTTATGAGTTATTTAGACCAATAGTAGCAGGAAAATAACCCGAAGCTAACGCGACACGTTTATGCCTATAAAACATTGAATTTAAACTAAAATTTCTCATACAGGTCAAAGTTTGTAAATGTACATCTAGTGATTACTTTCTGTAAGTTTGATAAAAATCTGTCCTGTGGTTCTTGACTTATCTTGCTAACAAACACAGCAAACAGTAGTTACCTCCAGAGCAGGCCGGGCAGCGACAGAGTCAGTCCCAAGCAGAGGAGGCTTTTTTCGGACACATGAGCTGGAAACGGTCGGTGGACTCTCTGGAAGTGTCCCCTAGTGGACAAAAGTGGTACTGCACCATTTTTTGCCAAAATGAAAACCGGTCATACTGAGCCAAAAATGTGTCTAAAAATATGGGGAAAAAATCCATAAACAAGTCTCACCTCTCTATTAGTCGCAGGACATGCAAATTGGGCAAAAAACTGCGACCCATAGTCCGGAAAATAGGGTAAATTAAATTATTGCTGCTGAGAGACGGTTTCCTGTATCAGATCTCATCCAGTTCTGTTTCACAGAAAATGATCATCACATTGTTATTCTTGATTTAAACAAAGTGTAAGGGGGGAAAATGACTAATCTAAACAACTAACCTTTTTGTGCACTGCCAAGTACTAGTAAAAAAACTACTTTTCTCAAGAGACTAACACTCAGTGAAACATTTTTTATTTATTTTTTGTCCTGATGAATGCTCAATGGACCTTACCAAGCTCCGCCCAGAAACGCCCCCTAAGCTCCAACATGGCTGCACGTCTCCCAAGCGCAGCTTTGGTGTCAATGGAAAACATGGCGTCGACTGACTGCAGGGTATTTTTGAGTCGAATAGTGTAGGGCTGAAACAACGAATCGATAAAATCGATAAAAATCGATTTTTAAAAGTGTTGGCAACGAATTTCATCATCGATTCGTTGTGTCGCGCGATTATGCATCTTTCACGGCGCCGCGGAGCTGTTTTGTTCACCGGTAAAGCTTTTGTCAAAGCTGGCTGAGCCTGGCTGAATAAAGTTTGAAAAAAAAAAAAAAACTGCAGCGTCAGCGTGCTGCGCCTGCGCGTGTGTGTGGCTTCTGAACAGAGCGAGGAGGGAGGAGGAAACAGCAGAGACTGTTTTCAAAGTCTATTTTACAATGACCGACGCGACGCAGAGAAAACTGTAAATAAGTCCTACAACGTGTGGGAGCACCTGACGCTTCACAAAGATAAAAAAGCTTTAAAAAGTGACGACGCGACACGAGATAACCACGCAGATGAAATGTAAACATGACGGGCTTCACCACGGTGTGAATGAAGGAAGAGCAGCAGGTAAGTCAAAACATATTTGTTCTGTTTCAAAGAGAGAAAACGTGATGCCAGTGTCTCTGGTAGCTGAAGCTGCTTGTTTCTTAGCTGTGACAGAGAATGTGTGTGTTTTTATTTTTAATGTAACGATACAAGCAGTGTTTAAATGTGTTTTATAAATAAATCTAACACAAAGATGGTGATAATTTAATGATTTAGCTTCAACTTTTAATTTGCTGGCAAAGTCTGAAGTCACTGCATTGTATGGAAGGATGAATTGCATTTAAACAGGAATTACAGTAATTTATTCATCTACTCAAGTGTGTGTAATTAGTATTTTATATTTGTGTGTGTGTGTGTGTGTGTGTGTGTGTGTGTGTGCTTGTGTGTTTAACCAAGTGAAACAAGGCATTTCTTGAGTTACTGTAAATTATGATATAATACATATAAACTCTCTCTCATTCCAGAAAACAACAATGACAGCCTTCATGATGGACAGACATCATGCACACCACCACAGCAAGCAGCAGAGACTGAAAGATCCTTACATGAACGTCACTGACATGAGGCCTCTGTCGATGGTTGAAGACGAAGACTTCACTGCCATGATGCACACTTTTAACCCAGGTTACAATGATCCACACTTGTAATGGTAAATGGACTGTACTGTACTTATATAGCACCTTTCTATCTAATTGATACTCAAAGTGCTTTACATTGTTTATACTGTAGTAGTGTAAAGCACTACATGTCCTCATTTACCCATTCATACAGCACTCTACTAGATTACAAAGAACAAATCATTCTAAAGAGACTAATCAGAGCTTTAGCTCACATTCATACACCAATGGGGCACAAACATGGGGTTCAGTGTCTTGCCCATGGACACTTAGGCATGTGACTGCTGGTGGATTCCAAGCCCCAACTCTTGCATTGGAGGACGACTGCTCTAACAACTCAGCCACAGCTGCCCCATCCAGGTTAAAACAATCCACACCTTTAATCCAGGTTACACTTGTCCCTCAAAAACACATTTTACAAAGTAGCTACATTTTGTGCAGGTATAAATAATACATTTGTATATATGTTTGTGTACATTTATTTTTTATTGAAGCTGACTAACTTTATTTTTTAATTATTCAATATTTTACTAACAGAATAGTCAAGTAGCAACCTGTTTTTTGTGCGATTTGATATGTCAGTCAAATTTTGGAATAAAGAGGTGATAATTAAAACTTGTTTCCTTTTTTTTTTTTTTTTTGCCGATTCATCGATGAATCGAAAAAATAATCGGCCGATTAATCGATTATTGAAATAATCGTTAGTTGCAGCCCTAGAATAGTGTATAATTTCTGCCAGATTCCAACAAAATATCAGCCATGACAATGGACAGGGGAACCAACAAGTTCATGTTTTTTTTTTTTTGGACGTTATCAAGTTGTTTGATCCACGCGATGCCTCCAAACAGCGTGCGCGTCACCGCTAATGCTACCGTCTGATGGGGAAAACAGCAGCTCCTCACACGCTCAGGCTCAGCATTATTACAGCTGTGGACAGGATCACTGATGCCTATTGTCCTGCAAGGCTGGGTAAGTCAGGCATTCATGGTTTTGAGGGTTACTTTTGAAATCAGCGATTTCTATTGTTGGCAAAAGTTTGTGTGCCTTGGTCGCAAAGCTAATGCTAACTGTAATCTCCATTCATTCCTTAAGTGGTTGGTTAGCCGTTGCTGCTTTAGCTGCTAAACACGCCGACAGCGACTTTTGTGAGGGCTAACGAGCTCAGCCGTCCGGTGTGTTAGTTAAAATCCAGCCTTCGTGTCACGATTTTGTGCAGTTTTAGGTGAAATCGACAGTAGAGCTCGTTGTGTTAGCTAGCTCATGTGGCGTTAGCAGAGCTGTTTCTTCCCAACT